>JAOVVB010000008.1:8617385-8644549 GCA_028570985.1 Heterobranchus longifilis | reverse complement strand
GGTCCAACGGCGAATGGCAGAGTTGGAGAGCAAAGCTGCAGAAGCAGCAAAGGCCGCTGAAACGGTAGCTCCAGTAGAGTCTCCCACTGGAGCTTTAAATTCATCAGATGTCCCATCCACACTCATAACATCTAATCTTGCTACACCTCCACCAGGTGGGCTGACACTCACATCTGCTGCAGAACAGGCAGGGACAGTATCACCATCACTGTCCACAAATGAGGTTGCTACAGAAAGAGCAAACATGCCTTCAGCTGAGCCACCTACAGTAGTCCCATCCAAGCAAGCATCCTTAGACGTGACTGCTTCACTTAATAGGGACTGAAGGTCTCTACCCCTCCTGCAAATCCCAGCGTATCCGCACAAGAGTTCATCTTAAGTGCAGTGGCAGACATCTCCTTACGAAACGCAGAAGTAAACCGCGCTGGTGTAGTGAACAGCAACGAATCAACACCAGCTCATCAACCCACAGGGGGAGAAGGACCACAATCTTAATGTTGATTTATTAATAGACAGCAACATGTTTCATTGCTCAGAGCTGTTATCTGGAAGTATGTACTACCGTAAAAAAGTATGAAAACTACTGAAGGGTGAAAAAGTGTGACTTTTATTAATATTATCATTCACTAATAATATTATTCGTGCCTGGAGTGAAATGAATGTTTCAGATTTCTAATGATAGCACACACACAGTGGAGGGAATAAAATGTGACATTTTCATTTGCTGGTGTTTTATGTTGATTTCTGATGTTGGGAAGTTTACTGAATGTACCAGGTGAGTCAAAAGACAAACACCCAGAAAAAGTATTGTGTAATGGTGTTTAGATGGGGGAAAGAATGTCACATTTTTATCAAAAAATAAAATGATGATAATGAAACCTTTTAAGGTCTTCATAATAAGATCTAATTTCAGATTATTATTACACCCTTACAGTATTGTATTAGATTTTCTGAATAACTGAGTTTTGAATTTGTCTTAGTTTAGTGTTCTCTAAACATGCATGAGACATGCTACTGGAATTACACCTTTCAAAGTAGTCTTTTATTTAAGTTATATTCACTATAAATTTATTACATAAGACAATTTAAAGCAAGGTAATAAAAAGAATAAGAAACTACAAGAAACAATCACTTGTAATGATACATTCTCATTCACTCTCAGATTGCAAGTGCCCTGGTGGATATCATGTACAATAATGATATTTTTCAATAGTTCTTGAAGCATTAGTAGTAAGTCTGTAGTAGTAGTGCAGTCATAAGGCTCACAAAACCATTGTCCAACATATGCTAGACATAATTACTTCAATTCAGTTTTATTTGTATAGCGCTGTTAACAATGGATGTTGTCTCAAAGCAGTTTTACAGGAATTAAAATTTTGGTTAGATGTGTGGTAAATTAACTTTTTTTGTATTTAAAAAAATAATAAATTGTGTCTGGTGAGCAAGCTTGAGTTGAGAGTGGGAAGGAAACATTTCCAGAAATGACAAGAGAAAGAAACCTTGAGAGAACCAAGCTTAAAAGGGAGCCCATAAATAGTAAAATACAACTGGTTTAATCTCGGTTGTAGGAATAAAACATCTAGTCTAGGTCACCTTGGGTTTCAAGAGTTAGAATATTGCTCTTGTGTAGCAACATCTGGTGCCTATGGTTATCTATTCTCATAATACAAGCATAGCTTTAGTAGTAATCATTAAAAGTGTTAAACAAAAAGGAATACATATACTTTGGGCTGCATCTAACAATTTCACTCACTCACTCATCTTCTATACCGCTTTATCCTGTATTCAGGGTCGCAGGGGGTCTGGAGCCTATCCCAGGAGACTTAGAGCACAAGGCGGGGTACACCCTGGACAGGGTACCAATATATCGCAGGGCACACACATACACACACTCATTTACACACTACAGGAAATTTGAAAACGCCAATTAGGCTAATCTGTATATCTTTGGACTGTGGGAGAAAACCAAAGTATCCAGAGGAAACACACCAAGCATGTGGAGACCATTCAAACTCCATGCACACAGAGACCTGGCTGGGAATCAAACCCGGACACTGGAGGTGCAAAGTGACAGTGCTAACCACTACACCACTGTGCCGCTAACAATTTCATTTAAGTTAAAATAGAATTGTATGAAAGTAGTATAAACAAAATCTGCCACAAGACAATAGATTTTAGTTACTTAATAAATAGATAGATGACAGAGTACTTTATTAATACAAAAGAAAAAATTATAAAAAGTAAATATAGAAAATAAAATGTGAAAATTTTAATCAAAAGAAATAGATGGGTATTAGGGTTCCGTGATGGGAACCCTAGGTAACCCGTTAGGTAATACCGTGATGGGTATTAGGGTTTTTTCAAGTTTAAATTTGTTAGAAATTTAGATCACAGTTAAAACCGTCTAATGATAAAAAGGTTACTATAAGGATTATAGATAGAGGTATACTGTAAGTCTGCATTTCATTGGCTTTGTACTTGTACTCTGCTCATTGACAGTTGAATTTCATCTAAAATGTAGTGAGCAGAAAGGAAGAGAGATTTATTTTAAAATGAAGTAAATGTAGAAATGTAGTATTAGAAAAAAAGTATTTAAAGACTATTACAATGATAAAGTAATTTTTATAGTAAAACACATGAAAAAAGCAAAATACAAAGCTATGTTTGTTACTCATGATACAATATGGAAACATACAGTACAGTAAGCAGTAATTATGGATTCCAGGGCAAATTAGTACTGGTTTATATTCATTATAAACTATTTTAAAATAGGAACATGTTCGCTCCTTTCAAGAAGTTTATATGAAATAAGAAATTTAAAAAAGGTGAACATGAAGTATAAAAAGCTATCAAGGTTTAATTTCATTCCAGATTTCAGATTTTTCAACTACAGTTGAATACGATAAACTAAAAGAAATCTAAAACGTATGTTTTTCTATACACATTGGGTAACACCTAATGCACCTACATTAGACTTAGTTTAACATTTACATACAGCCAGGAGTGACAAAATATGCTGTGTTACAATATCCTCATTTTTTATGTATATCTGTACCGGTGACAGGAAGATGTTGTCTTCCTTTGGCTACACTAAAATACTGCCATATGTCCCAGATATGACAACTTGAACTTGAATATTTCTCTAACAATATCTACAGATAGTAAAATGTATGTTTTGTGTAGTGTAGTGTAGGGTAGTGTATTGACTGCTGCTTCATTCTTACATCCGTTGTTAAATACACAATAGTTTTTGAAACAGGAATTTGATCCATGATCTTAACCATCATAACTTTAAGTTATAAATTGGTACAAAAAATATTAGATGCATAGATGGACATAGAATATAAAATAAGTTTACTGTCAAATTATTTGAGAGATTGCTTTACTTTTGCGTGTCTGCTTTACAGAGGAGTTCATGGTTGACTCAATGACTGCAAGGTGCCCAGGTCCTGTGACTGCAAAACAAGCCCATATCATGACCCCCTCCACTGCCATGCTTGACTTTGGGTATGAGGTGTTTCTGCTGTTTGGTTTTGCGAACCACAGTCATGCTTCCGTAAAAAAAGTAAATGCTGAAGGTGATAGAAAGGCAATAGAACACCCAGTGCAATCACAGCCTACTCTGCAAAGGGTGCAGCAGCCAAAATTGTGATCGAGCACCCATGCGAAGTGTCGAACAATTCTAATCCACAGAGGCCACATCCTGCAACCCACCTCAAAGGATCCACTGCAAACGTCCTGCTGACAGGACACCACAGGACACCTCCAGAGTTCTTGTGGAGGCATGCCCAAGTGGCCAGAGCCTCCCTGGTGGCCACAATACTGCACAAAATGCCTTCCCAATATGGACTGTTCCAATACACCAATTATGCCTACTGATTCACATCGGTATATCAGTTAATCCTGGATATTTGGTTAATTTGTTGTCAATGTTTGCACACTTTTTTAGTATTTGCGTCTTTGTTGCTGTCGTCCATGATTGTGGATTATTATTATTATTATTATTATTATTATTATTTCAATAATAATTACAATTATTAGAATTACAGTAAAGTTTCTACTAAGCTTGCCACCTCTCCTGGTTTTCTCCAGGACCGTCCATTTTTTTACAATCTTCCAAAGAAAAAACAATTATGTCCCTTTTTTTTTAGACAGCTGATTTTTTACACCTATATTTTATACATCAACAGTACATTGCATAACTATAACATAAGCTATACAAAACTGGTTGCCAATTACTATAAACACAACATTGGCCCGCTGCAGTGTATGATGTACTGTATGTTCACAATGATTCTCCTAGTTGCTAATTTAAGAGTGATTTAACTTAACTACTAAAGTATTAACTTCTATAAAAATTTATATTCATTAGTCACTTTGGCTAACTGTTTTGTGTGCTTATTCAACAATATAAAACGTTGAAATTAGAAATTAATTGGAGGAAGAGGATGGTGGGAGTACTAGGCTTATGAAAACGAAGTACAAATATTAAACTTCCTTTATTAATGACTGGCTTAAACATGCTTTAAACATGTATTTGGCTACAGGTGGCATATGCCTAGCAAAAAATGTGGTGAAGTATGAGTGAAGAACTGCTTTAGATGTGCATGCTGCAACCTAGATGCACCAAAGCCTACTTTAATCTAAATGCAAAGCAAAGGCAAATTCTGCATTTACAGTCAAGAATGATTAGTCTATGCAGTTTTCTATGCATTTTAACCTTGAATCCACATGCAAACTCTGTGTTAGGTGACTGAAAACGGACCTTTTGGAAAACATCTTCCAGGTTAAAGATATTTAGGAACTCAGTTTTCAGCGATGACATGTGGACAGGCACTTTTGGCTTGTAAGACCAGGTTTCGCATGCACTGTATATCCTGTTTTTGATGACAGAGTGATGTAGTCAGTAAGAACGTTTTTTAAGGCTTCTGTCTGGCCAACATAGTTTTACAGTTGTGCTTATAATGCAGGCTATTGATTTGGCATGCTTAGAAAGCATGTATTTCCATTTTCATGTGGACAAAGATTTTTTGAGCAATTTTAAGTCATTTTTGATGAAAAAAAAAATCTAGAAAAGAAAATTGAAACCATATGCCTAGGTTTTTTTGTCCATCCGGCACATCGGCGAAGGATACTCTCCAGATATATCTGTCATTTCTGTGGCAGTTAAATATAGGGTCAGGTTGCCAGCTTGACACCCAATTGTCATTCACACACTACGGGCAATTTGGGAACGCCTGTTAGCTTAACCTGCATGTCTTTGAACTGTGGGGGGAAATTGGAGTACTCAGAGGAAACCCACCAAGCATGGGGGAGAACATGCAAACTTTATACACATAGCCCCTGAGGAATCGAACCCTGACTCTGGAGGTGCAACTTGACAGGGCTAACCACTAAGCCACCATTCCACAATATGCCTATGTAAGTCCCCCAATTCTAGGTCTCTAGGGGACAGTCAGTCTTTTTTGGTTGTTAGACAGACAGACAGACAGACAGATAGATTATTGCTCTAGAACGAACTCAAAATTTGAAAGGAAATGTCATAATTCTAGGTCTCAAGGGGACAGTCAGTCTTTTTTGTCTGTTGGTTATTCAGTTAATAGATAGATAGATAGATAGATAGATAGATAGATAGATAGATAGATACTTATTTACGTACTTTATTGATTGATTGATTGACTCAGAAGGAAGTTTCAAATGCATCAAGTTTGTTAGTCAAAGGTGGAGTTCCTACACATCTATAGTGCTTGGTCCTTTAATCAGGAAAAAACTCTGAGAATATAGGAACATCTTACATTTTGAGACTCAAAGAAAGGTTCAGTTAAAAAAAACAAAATAAATGATGTATATTCTTACAAACGTATGTGCTCCTATAACATGAACTCAATTGTTATTTTTTAACAAATATGAAAGCAAAAACAGAAAATATGTTTCTATGTCATTGTAGCATTTAATTAGTTTTTAATGCTGCTTAAAAAAAAGCCTAGGTTTACACAGGGAAAAAAAGCAACTGGTGGTTGCTGTGAAGTGAAAAAAGCTTTGGCTAGTTCAGTGAGCGTCTCAGACATGTTTCCTCCATCACACACACGCACGCACGCACGCGCGCGCAGTAATCATCTGTTCAGATAGCTCTGGTCGAGGAGAGCGTGTGAGTGCGGTGTTTCTGAAATTCCTCCCCAGAGGGCACGGTTTTAAGCGGATTCCCAACAGAGGGCGATGCTGTCGTGTTGTTTGAGGGAACGCTTCAGTAGCACAGAAAGGCGGATCCTGCAGGCGAGCTCTCCCACCAGGGTGTGGACAGTGAGGGCTTAGTGTCCGTCACACTGTCCTTGTTCGCTTCAGCCAGAGCTGCCGCTTCAACAGGTAATGACTTTGAATGATATTTCACCTCGACGGAGCCGCGTTCAGACTTCCAGTCTACTTATTCTCGGAGTAACTCGGTGTTCTTAGTGAAGCTATGGCGCTGGCTCGCTGCTAACCACCTAGCGCTCTGGGCTACACGGCTAGGGGTTAGTTAGCTCCGAGAGACAACGCTAACACTCATTCAATGTTTGGGTTTCTGTCAGAATGTATGAACTGTTCCGAGAGCGATTAGTTTAATATTTTATTTAGTTTTACAGTGTGCACGCGTTAATATTAAAGTGAGTTAAGTTGACTTCCCCCCCCTCTTTCCTCCTCTGCTTTACTCCAGCTAAAGAAACTATCTGCAGCGCTGACGTCACCAGTCCTGAAAACAGCTCTGAACATAACACAGTCTTTGATTTATAAAAACAACCTGCCTGGATGTGTCCAGCTTTTAAAACGTAAAATATTTTATTAGTTTTATGAAGATAACATATAGATATTTTGTAGAAATGTCCACGTTTTTTGATACTTGTTTCCAGATTCTTGTATTTTTCATTACCTTATATGAGTGCATGTAGAGGTGGGCTTGTTGTGACGTCATTATGCTGGATTCCTACCTCACTAGTCTCATTTTCAGTTAGATTCCACTGTGGCCCTTAAAACCCATTTTAGCCATTTTTGTTTTGCTGTTTTTTTTTTTTTAGTTTTTTTGGCTATTATTAAACATGTATAAAGTTTAGAGTGGCATATCCTTATTTCGACACAACCTAGGCAGTGTGATAAACTGAATTTTAGTTCGTTGTAAACAACTGTCCAAGCATGACTGAGCAAAAAATTATTACATGTTTTCGGTTGTTTTATGACAAAAAAAAATTATCATTTTGAGAGTTTGACATTGTTGCTAATTTTATGCCTATATTTCGGTAGTGGTAAAACTTACACTATAGAAGTCATGATAACTTTTATTCTACCCAATATATCCAATAACCCAAAAGAACAATTTGATGTGCCCATTAACTCGCACTTCCATGTTGTTGTTATATTGAATTTCGGCTGCTCCCATCGAGGGGTCGCCACAGCATACCCTTTTGTTTGATCTTTTTTAACGTTTAATCTGTTATTAACTTATGCATACATTCAAGGTGTAAATAGACACCCATAGTTGTATCATAAAATATGTGCACCAAAATGTTTTGCATGTTTGAACAAGTAAGATTCAGCTGTTAATACATTATTAGTACTTTGTTGGTTTTTCTTGAGCGGTTTTAAGAGCAACAGCTTGCCTAGAAACAAAATGAGATCTTGTACCACACTGAAGAATTCTTTTAGAATTTGCTTTAAATTACGTTTATAGGTTTGGTAATGATACATAGGTGGGATTCATCATTCCTAGCCATTTGTCTCTTGTCACCCTCAAACAGATCAACAATCATGCCTCCTTGAAACGCAGATTTTTGTTTTTATTATTACAACTTCTAGGCATATGCTTTATGATGGGTGTATTCCAGTTTGAAAGAAAACAAATAGTAGTCACAACAATGACAACAAATTTCAGTTAATAGGTATTATCATAAAGTAATGGGTGTCTGTTTTCTTCCTTTGTGCCTGTGAAGACAAAACAAAGTTTTCGTAACATTGAGGATGTTTTGAATTGAGTATGTTGTAGGTCTTTCTGCACTACTGCTTCCTTTATCAATGACAGTATGGAAAAATCAAACTGTAAATGCTGGAATTTGACATTTCCTTTGTGTTCTTGATGAAGATGTGTCTGTGGTCAGTTTCATGATGTATTACTATTGTGAATACGGCAAAATTACTTTTACTTACCCTTGCATACGACTGAGCAAAAAGCTACTTAGGTGGCCTATTTTGGAATACCCTTAAGTGAAGACTGTCCACTTCAGAAAGTAAATCAAGGATACTTATTGTATTCTAAGCTATCGACCTGGAACCACTTGCAAATCAATACATCTACTTAAAATATTACCATTTTATATTGTTGCGCTGTGGCCTTGCAACCTCCAGAATCGAGGGTTTGTTTACCCCTTAGGTCTGTGTGTGGAGTTTGTACCATGCTTGGTGGGTTTCCTCTGGGTACTTCGCTTTCCTTTCATAGTTTAAAGACATGCATAAGATTACATAGCAAGATCATGCTAATTGTCGTTCCGCAACTCTGTACAGGATAAGCAGTATAGAAGATGAATGAAAATTCCAAGCTTACATTTTTGTAACATCATTGCCAACTTGGTTTCATTTGACTAGTTGCTGATAGTGATGCTGTTGAGAATTTATCTCCACTTTAAGAGAGTGATGCATCAGCTCTTTAGTCCTTCATTCTGTCTCTCACTCTTTCATCTAGCTTCAATAAATTAGGTTCCTAAAGAAGTAAAGCACCAGCAAAGGAAGATGTTAACATGAAGAGCATAATATGCAAAATCCATTTTAAGGAGTATGTGTACAATGGTAAATACTAGTTGGCCTCAGTCACAATGTACTTCCTGCTTTGACAGCTGTGTTATGTATGCAGCGTTGATATATTTGGTAATAGAATTTATGTGTAATGTACTCTGGGTGTAGTAATAGTAAATGGTGGTGAGATTGAGCATTAAACTCAACAAGTGTAAGAAGCTTTGCACTGTTCATTTAACCTGATTGGTTTACTCATTATTAATTAATATACTACCATCGCAAGTATCACGTGTTTCTATGGTTGTTTTTGTTTGACCTGTGTTTTGTGAGTTCTACATTTTTGTGCCATCTTTCCCATATTCTGGAAGCAGTAAAATGTATAAGGTTTAAAAGTAGTGGTTCTTCGTGACTTATCAGAAAACCCAAATGCAGGTTGTTGCCTGGAATCTGTTTTTGTATTTTTATATCGGCCATTGACCGACAGTACGCCCTGTGTTGTCGACACAGATTCTTTTTGAGTGAGTTTTATAGATTAATTGTCCTAGATTTATTAAAGAAGAGCCCGTTCACCATGTGAAACTATGTTCCTCTGCAGAGCTTGTGTGACCGACAGTACGCCCATATTATTCTTTATACGGCAGCTGGCATCTATTGCATTTACTGCCTCTCGTTACACCACTCTCACGCTACCGCTCCTGTACCTGTTTATTCTGTTAGCAGGTACAGTCTATACTTTTTTCTGTACAGTGCATCTTCTAAATTATTTTCATTCATTTTTTTTGTTCTGTAAAGCTGCTTTGTAACAATGACAAATGTGTTAGAAGCATTATTGCAATAAAATGTAATTGAATTGTCTTTCAGCTTTGTAAATATTTTACCATATTGTCAGCGTAGGAAACATGCAAACTGAAAACTCGTTAAATTGTTTATTGCCTTTCTCATCACACGTGATAAAACATCATCATTTAAAGACATCCCGCCATGTCTTTAAAATGGATAACTGCCATAATATTGTCCTTTCATTATGTTATTCCTCACTAATGTAAACATTACCTTCTTTCACTTGTGTTTTCTAGGTAGCACTGCATCACACCCCTGTCCCAGGCCACTCCTGGTAGGGGACGAAGGATTCCACTAGCCTGAGAAGTCAGAAAGCGCCACGATGGACGACATCTTCACTCAGTGCAGAGAGGGTAACGCTGTAGCCGTCCGCCTCTGGCTGGACAACACGGAGAACGACCTTAACCAGGGGTAATTACACTTCCAGAAACATCTGAAATGTGTCTGAAATGCATCCAACATTTAGTGAAAACCAGCTGAATTACGAAATTGTCCGTAAAAGGTTGTTCAGTTTTAAATTATTTCTTCGTTGAGGTGAGATTTTATCATGCAACAGGTCTAATAACAAAGGTCAGACTTTTGAGTCTGTGATGTACTGAATCTGTCAACAGGCAGGATTATTCCTCATGGGTTTCACTCACACTCTTATAACTCTTATTCCATCTCTTGTTCTTGTTGCTATTTGCATAGTTTGCATTTATTTTTGCTGTGCGTTTCATTTTAGCCGTATTTGTCTGGTTCTTAAATCGGCATAGTATATTCTCTGTTTGTAGGATGTTGTGTAAGCTAATATGATGGAAATTTTGATCATTCACATTAAAAGAGCCATTATTTGAACGAGGTGGTACTAGACTGCCGTTCACGCTCTCCTGGAGGGTGCTGGCGATGGTCCACAGTTTTTAGAGGAACTTTTGATTGCTGGATAATAGTGTGTGGTAAGGTTGCCAATGTTCTTCCTCTCGCATTCTTCCTCTTAGCAAGTAAACACTACAAACCTTTACTGACAGTTAAGGTGTTTTCCACTAAAGATGTGCAGTGCAGTCAGTGTAGGCTTCGTCAGAAAGGTGACACAGTGGAAAAAAAAGCTGTGCACATGCTTGAGAGGAGAAATGAAAGCCTGTCCCTATATGGCGCAAAGATATACAACATTTATCCATGACTCCACTCTAGACAGCACTTCCAGCCAAGCGACCAGAGCTGCATCGAAATAGGTAGTGAAATCATTTTCTGTGCTGAATCCAAGAATACTTGAAGCAGATCGCTTTCATTCAGTTCATATTTATGCAGACATCTGGGCAAAAGTTTATTCCGATTTTAGCTCTGCAAGTTTTGTTGCCAAAAGAAATGTTTTTAGAACCTATGCTAGCTGAGGAAAATTTGAATATGATAAAATAATTAAAAATAAAAAAGTAAGTTGAGGAAAGAGATGTTTGAGTAACACTCCCAGCGGGGAGTTATAACATGCTTGAGCGTTGTCATTGTCTGATGGGTGGATCACAAGCATCTGCATGTTTGTAACAGGCAACACTTCTGTGTTTGTAATTTGGACACCGTCACGTGACTAGAGTCGAGAAAATCGTCACATCCGCTGTAGATTCTATCTAGGCATTTCCTGGACGCCTGAACCAGTCAGTCACTGAGGCAACTGAGCAATCAAGCCAGTCTTAATGTTCCTCTGAAACACACTGATGAAGAATCACTATAATGATAAGACTTGGCATACTTTTCTTTTCAGTGATGGTCATTATTGCAGTGTGACTAATGTAAGGGATGTGTCATATTACATGTAGTTTCTAGTATTATACTGACTCAGAGGTAGGAGGGGAAAGGAAGAGGCCGACTGCTCAGGAATGGCTGGGGTAAATAGTTTCCATACTATGAGCTCACTAACCAGAGCGTTCTGACTTGAGCCATACCAGTGCAGTTCTCTCCTTCTCTCTCTCTTTCTCTCTCTCTCCCTCTCTTCCCCCACCCTCTCCCCCCTCTCTCTCTCCCACTCTCTCTCCCTTGCTCTCTTCCCCCCTCTCTCTCTCTCTCTCTCTCTCTCCCCGCTACCCCCCTCTCTCTCTCCGCTATCCCTCCTTCTCTCTCTTTCTCTCCCCCTCTCTCTCTTTCTCTCCCCCTCTCTCTCTCTCTCTTTCTCACTCACTCTCTCTTCCTCTGTCTGTGTTCGAGCGGCATTTGAGCAGCATTCAGTCACTTGTGTCTGATGGAGCTTATAATAAAATTTATTTGGAAAATATCATAAAATATGGGCAGGAATCTCTTATGATTTATAAATTTATAAAGTAAATTTTCAGCTTTTTGAGTGCTGTAGACGGCATTTCGATGTCATGACCCTATGCTGTTGTAGGAGGGGACAGGAAATGGCAAAACAGCAAGGCTGCATAAATGACCATAAGAGCTTAAAGATTTCAGTTATAGGCTGATCTTATCTGAGAGTAAGCAGTAGTCAGTTTGAGGACAGGTTTTTTTTTTTTGGTTTTTTTTTTTCCCCCTCTCCTAAAATCCTGAAGAAGATTACTGTAATTAGCCTTACACTGATTGGTTCAAGGATTTTCCCACCGAGTTCTCTTAAGTTTAAACTAGCTACACATGTTGTGGTTGGCATTCGGGAAAATAACTTTGGTCAGAAGACCTCTGTATACTAACACATTACCTAAATTGATTCCATGAAAGCTGTATACAAGCAGCGAAGAACAGAAGTAACAGAATGTCTCCATTTGACGTTTATATGCATTGAATTGACAAACTGAAAATAGCTTGGCCTTCTCTCATATCCTCTTTCGAATTTAATGCAAAATGTTGCTTAAATCCTTCCTTTTAGGGTTGTACGATAATACTATATACTGTGGCTTTTAAAAGCAGCATCGGTACCCCTTTACAATTATTTAAAAAAAAAAAACTGATGTGTAATGTGCGCTGAAAATCATGGAAAAATCTGATTTTTTTTATATTATGTTTTCCAGACTTAGGAAAGTCTTGAGATTTTTGAAAGCAAATAGTAATTTAAAGTGTGTTGTGTATGAATATTTGTGAGTGTAACGGTGAGATGGTGTCAAACGTCTGTCCGGTAGTTCGGTGTAACGCGGCAGAACTGTTGTAGACTGTTGAGTCTTTTTGGCATCTGATTTGGCATGGGTGCTAAAAGAGAAATAAGCACGCAACCCTCCTCAAGCTGCATTTTTACACAGCGTGTTTCCTCAAAGCAGGTTAATCTAAAGCCACACTGAGGTTTTAGGGGCGTGACTTTTACACATTTACCGGTAACTCTGACAACAAAAGCGCAAGCTACTACGCAAGCATAGAAAGCAGCTTTGTGCAAACTGACAATCTGAAATAAACATGGGTGTAGTGCTGCCGGAGCGCACCGGAACCACACTCCCAGTGACAAGTAATAATATCCGCATAATCCAGTTGAAATTCATATAAATCTATTAAATTTAAGCATCCTCTATGACACATGTAGAGGGTTACCCTTATCCGGAGCAATTTACATTTATCTCATTTGTACATCACAGTAATGTTGTGACAATACAAGATTTTTGATATCGATACTGTTGATATTTTTGTTAACGTCTCTCTGTTTAGAGGAAGTAGACTTCTATAGTTGAAAGAAAATGATAATGATTAAATGTGTTATAGCGAAGACCCTAATTAATTTTTGAGATAATGTACCTGGAAAACATTTTATGTGATTAGACACATAATCTAGGAGTAGGTTATTTCATTGACTTGTCAGAATTTTCCTAAAATCTACCTGCTGTAATCATCTCTGATCCATTAATACTATTTGTTAGCAGAAACATTTGAAACCATGCATATCAGCACCTAAGATAAAAATGACCTCTCTAACTGAAAGTAAATGCAGCAGAAGACGGGTGTAATAAATGTACCAGATGCCCACTCCCAACCATCTATGTCATGCAGTAACAAGTGGTCAGAGGAGACCTGCCCGTCTTACTTGAAATATCAGGTGTAAACAGGACCAAGTGTTTGCTTGCCACAGTGGTGACTTGTGAATGTATCCGTCAATGCCGTGATGTCTACAGGACAGTCCTGGTGCAGAGTGTAGTTTGTGCTCTCCTGAACCCCACATTAGTCTACAGGGGTCACTAGTCTCATTAAATTAAAGGGGGAAAAATTTGTTTTATTAATTTAATTTGAAAAAAGTCAAGTTGACCTGATTTATAACATTGTTGTTGCAGAAAAGGTTTTATTATCTGACTTGTGCCTGATTGACAGGTTCGGGTGTATTACCTAATCCAGTAATACAGTTTTTTTTTTTTTTTTTATTTTTTTTTAAAGAAAATTATTATACAGAGATTGTTATATTCATGACATAACAGATTTTAGTAGTTTTTTTGGTTTGTTTTTTCTGATGGGGAATTTCCTCTATGTGGACCAGTAGAATGTGTGGTCCACATCTCACATCTTGTCTTGACCCATCATGTCAAGCACTTCAAGTCTTCAACAAACACAGGAAACATATTTAGCTATTGTTGATTTAAAAAAACTAAACCCAGGCACTTAACAGTAGTAAAAAAAAGTAATACAGATTAGAACAACTTCAGTTGATTTACAAGTATTAGAATGGAAATAAAATCAAATTTGTCAATCATTAGGTTGTGACCTGGACTAAATGGCTGTCAGGGTTTAGGTTCTGTTTCTCCTTTTTAAACTGATGTCTTTAAGGCCTGTAATAGTCTTGCATAGTTTTGCCCAAACTAATATTTGTGCGGTCTGTCAGTTGGTTGTTCTTTTACACCCTCGGGATGGGTGTTAATGATGTACGCCTTTAGGACTTCACATCCTTACAAGGACAAGTGAGTGTCTTTCAAGGAAACGCACACCACCCACGCATTCTAAAAAGGCAAGGGAGGGATGGACAGCAGTATAATTTCCCCTTATAATCTTTCCTTCTTGCTTCACTAATTCTCCCTGTTCAGTCGGCGATAGTGTCAGTCTATACTCTTAGGAGTTGTTTCTGGAAGCTGTATGATAATGAACCACTTCTGCTGTGGCGATGCATATCTGTTTTGCAGAAGGAAACCAGATAGAAGTTAAAAAAAAAAAAAAAAACACTTTCTGTGTCTTGTTGCTTGTGTAACATTTGTTTTAACGATCGTTCTTTAAACCACATTCTGGTAGTTTTGAAAGTTTTGCTCAGAACCTTTGTTCTTTTTAATCAATCTGTCTAGGATTCCATTCTTAAATGGAAGCCGTCCAGAGACCTTTAAACTCTTGCTTGTTCCAGCCACTAGTTTTGTATGTGTGTGGTCAGTGGTCATGTTGTAAAGCAGAATGAGAAACCCTAGCAGCTGTCTTAAGGTTATGTGTCCTCAAGAGAAGAGGAAACTCTTTCTATCCAAATTGCTCCTTGGGTAAAATTACTGTTAAATTACTACCGTGGAGTCCTCTGAGTAATTAAGAAGGATTTTAATTGCTTATGGCAGTTTGTAAAATGTATTCTTGCGCTATTCATTAGCAGATGTAATTAGCCCCGCAGCGGTACAGTGTGTGGTACAGTGTGCGGTACAGCCGCAGTGCTGATGTCAGCATTCACTGTAACATTCCCATCTTTACTCTGACTGTGAAAAAGGAAATGGATGACCAGTGAAAGAATCCTGCATTCAAATATAAATAAAGCCTGGTGTTGAGTTAGGGAGCGTGTCACCCACCGATGGGGGAGGGAGGATGCGGTGCAGACAGCAGAGGGCCAGTTAACTGCTGTTTATATTTAACCCGACAGGGCAGGCTTATAGACTGACAGCTGAGACTAGGATCACCCGCTGTGTGTGTAGAGAGAGAGGACGCCAGAGCTGTCTGTGGCCAGTGGTTGTGTTTTTGGCCTCCAAAAATGACCAGTGGTATGAACAGTTTATAAAGAGATTATTTCCCGTACATGCAAATGAATCTGTTACATAACTTGGTCAGCCTTTTGTAGTGTGTAGGACACAAGCAGTCCTGGTTGTGATGTGAAGTAGCTTGAACATGTGTGTTTAACAAAGCAGTTAATGCAGCATTAAAGTACTGGTACAGTACAGCTGCACAGTGACTGCGATATTAAAATGAAAAGTCTAGTGTATATTATATTTTTTTAATGCTGTCAAGGCACTAAGTGACCTAAAGCCTAAACTGTTACTGATTTTATCTGACTTTAAGGCTTGTCTGTTTTTTTGTTGTTGTTGTTTTGTCTCAGAGATGATCACGGATTCAGTCCGCTGCACTGGGCGTGTCGGGAGGGCCGCTCCAACGTGGTGGACATGCTAATTATGAGAGGAGCCCGCATCAATGTGATGAACCGAGGAGACGACACACCGCTCCACCTGGCTGCTAGCCACGGACACCGCGACATTCTGGGCAAGGTTTGCAGGATCAGTATGCATGTGCACAAGCCTGTATAAGGTAGTCTAGCATGATTCAGGCAAAGTGTTAAAGTTTGCATTCCCACACACACCCAGACATACACACACACACACATTGCAAGTGCCGACATAAACATACCATATCTGGTAGTTTCATTCTGTGTGAGTTATAAATAAAGTACCTGATAAAAACCAACCACAAACTTCCCGGTCAATACACACGCCTGTTGGGTTTTGTGTTAAGGTATTAGAATTTTTCCTGAAATATGTAGCAATGCAATTTAACCTCATTATGGAAAAGAAAAAAAATATACAGAATTGTGTAAAAGCAATTTTATTTAATTTATTTTATAAAACATTAACTTCCAGCTGCTTTAAAGCCATATTTTTGGCTGTTTTGAATATTATTGTTTTTATAGTGTACAGAATGACGTGTTGTGTGTTTTATACGTTTTGTTCAGCTAATCCAGTGCAAAGCAGACACCAATGCATCCAACGAACACGGCAACACCCCCCTCCACTACGCCTGCTTCTGGGGCCATGACTTGGTTGCTGAGGTGAGTTTACGCCTCCCTCTGTTGGACATAATATAGAACAATGTAGGGCACAGGCATGTGGATCTACAGGCACACAGTGTGCTCATGTTACCCCCTGAGCTGAAAAATGTGTTTTTAATCGAGCCCAAGATTTCCTTAAATCATATGTACCCCGCCTTTATTCTGTCAGTGGGCACTTAACTGGGTACACCTACTGTACCTTCTATATCGGTGTTGTGCAATATGTGGACCTTGAAGGTAATAATTCTGAGGTTTTTTACAATAAATAATAAGAATGTTATATATACATTAATGTAAACGGTATGAATGTGCTGAAGATGCTGCGATTTCCTTTGGGAGTGTCAAGAATGGACAGGATTTAGAATGAGTATGTTGGAGGCACAGTGCAGGTAGGACAAGAAAGGATCAGAATGGTCAGATTGAGATGGTTCGGAGGGAAGAGGGGTATAACAGGAGGAGAATGTTAGAAATGGAGCTGCCAGGCAGGAGGAGGAGAAGAGGAAGGCCCAAAAGGAGGTTTATGGATGTGGTCAGGGAGGACCTGCCTGTGGTTGGAGTGACAAAGAGAAGATGTGGTAGACAGTTAGGTGGAGACAAATGATCCGCTTAGATGACCTCTAGACTGGAGTAGTCGAAAGCAGAAGAAGAGTTTGGACTGGATGGGCTGCAGAAGAGTTTCAGATTTAAAATTGGGATGTTTTTAAATGGATGCTCTGTGTGATTATTCTTTTTTGTCCCAGCCATGTCATTATTATACGTGATGCAAACCCATGAAGCACATTGTTTAAAAAGTATACAAGTTTATAAGGACAGTTTTGGTGCAAAACAATTAGCTTAATCTTGTGCTTACAGTCTATCCCCAATTATTGTCACTTTTATAGATCATAACTGCATAAGTATAGCTGAATTTTATAAGTACACAGTTGATGTGTGAAATTTGTCAACCCTTTAATAAACTTAACATCTGATGCTGTTATCAGTTGAGAGGGACTACCATAGGACCATAATTGGTCAGGTATTTTATGCATAATTCGGGACATATTTTGTTGCTACCACTTCATGGATTGAGACATTATGGTGAATGGGCTTGTGTACTTTAGTGATCCTAGTGCTACAGTACCAGTCAAAAGTCTGGACACGGCTTCTAAATTAACCATCTTTTGTGATTTTTAGTTTTTTCTACATTTGTAAAATGATTACGAAGGTATCCAAAATGTGCAATAATCTCTTTGGAACAGTTAATATTGAGATGTCTCTGCTACTTAGGCTCTGTGAAGCCCTTATAATGACTCTAATCTGAGGTGAGACTGGTAACTCTAAATTAATTTCTGAAGCTACAGATAAATTTTGTTTTTGCTTTCTTGGGATGGTCTTCATGAGAGCCAGTTTCATCATAGTGCTTGTTGGATTTTAAAAAATGCACTTGACAATACTGTTCGTGTAAGAACTATTCCAGAACAACTGACTGCTGTTCTTACTTAATTACATACTTCCATATGTGTTATTCCATAGGTTTGAAATCTACAGTAAAAAAAAATTACTAAACAAAAAACATTGAGTTAGAAGGTGTGTTCAAACTTTTTAATTGTAATTTATGTCAGTGGTGAACAGATCTAAGAAAACAAGTTGGACAAAGGGCAACTCTTAGGTGTACATGCCTGGATTAGGTTTACCAGGGAAGTGTAATCATTTAGAAGAAGTAGGATGGGGATCAGGTGCAATGCAAGTCAAGCAGACTAAGCCTTTGTATTGAAAACTGGCATACGAAGAGAATATATGTCTCCTTTTAAACTTTGCTTCAGGAAATTTATCCATCTGCACTGCAAAGCACCATCCAGTGACTTCTGAAGCATTTCGCTGAATCTGCACAGATATAATAGACTCGTTACCCTTTAGAATACATCCTGTTGCCAACACATTATCAAGCTGAAACTAGTCTCACTGGCAGCCACAAATGCCTATGCCACAAGATGAAGTAGTACATTTTGACTCATGACTAGTTGCTTCCTTTTTAACATTTACATTGTTGTAAACCCCTTTGAACTTAGTTTGGCCTTCTCCTAATTGTTGACTTATGTTATGCCTACCTGCATGTAAAGTGTTTTTTTTTTTTTTTTTTTTTTTTTCTCCTCTCCAGATAAAGTTATTCTGTTATCTGTAGATAGTTATATTCTGTGTTCTTTCAGACCTTTTGGTGTTCCTGAGTTCAGTAGTGCTTTCTTTTATTTTAAAGATGTACCAGTGCATCAACTGGACACAACTATCTCTTTCCTATGTTTTTTTTTTTTTGTTTGTTTGTTTTGGGTTTTTTTCCCTCCTGATTTTTTGGACTTATTATGGTAGTATCTGGTAACAGTATCTAGTTTTTGATTCGAACATATTGTGGTAGACATCTAGAATAACATAAATTTTGTCAGTGTCCAAATATTGATTGACCTGACTGTAAAAGACCAGACGTAAAGAAAAAGAAGCCGTGTCTGTGTCAATGTTTGTGACAGTAACGCTGGAGTGCAGTGGTGCACATCTGTCATGTGGAAACTTGTTTGGGTCATGGGTGTTTAGAGAAACTATGGAGAAAAATTTTTAGGCGGCCTTAAAGATGTTCGTGGCAAACTGCTCAGCTTTTCCCAAAGGGGGTACATGATTGTGCTATTCTGTTGTGGAAATGTGTGGGAGTGTTGACATCTACTGGTGATATTGTTAAGTGATGGAAGGAGCAATTTGAGGATATTCTTAAACCATTAAACATATCCTCTTTTAACAAGGTAGTGCTGGTGTTGTCCCTCTCTGTGCCTCGTTAAACTATAGTGAATGGAATCCTTCTTAACATTGAAGGAAGGTTGGAGTTGTGCGGTTAACATCCCTCTTCAATTTTGTGAGGCTGTGCCTGGCACGCTGGGATGGTGGTCCCTATTTTTAAAAAAGGGTGTGTTTCAGTTATAGGAGAAATCGCACTCCTCAGTCTTCTGGGAAAAGCCCATGTCAGGGTTCTGGAGAGGAGACTCCATCCAGTAGATCAGTGTGTGATGTAGGAGGCATGTAGGTGTTGGCCCATAAAACAGTGGACCAGCTGTTTGCTGTTGCACAGCTCTGCAAGGGGTTATGGAAGTATGTTAATCTAATGTGTTATGTGGATTCAGGGGAAGGCTTCATGTGTTTGATTTGCACATCTGATTTTCATTTCACCCCAGCCTGAGTCTTGTCCATATTTTTGGCATTAAGTAGAAACCTTTAATGGTGGTTTCCATTTCCATCAAGGGTGTGTCTCGTCTTCCCTACTGTTTATGGTTTCTAGTAACAGGATGTGAAGAGACAGCCAAGGTTAGATAAATTTGCCGTATAGGGTGGCCAAGAGGTACCATAACTGTTATTTAAAGATGATATTCTCTTGGTGCCGTCCGAAGTCGGGTGCAGATCAGCAAATCCAGGACCATGTTTCTCTCACAGAACAGCATGAGATGCTCGTTTAAGTTGAAGGGAGAGACCTTCCTGTTGTTGGAAGAGTTTCAGTACCTTGGGATTGTATTCATGTCTAATGGAAAGAGAGGGCGTGAGAATGACACGGATTATGAGGAGTCCCCCATGTCTGCTCCCACTAGAGTAAACGGGCACATCCCACAGGATGGAGACCTCAGTAGAGAGATTATCACATAGTTGGCTTGGGAACATCTGTAGGTCCCCCAGGAGGAGCTGAAGAACCAGTGTTTATGGATCAACTGGGCTGTCTGAAAGTCTGGGCTGATCTTCCTGCCTTTTGTCACCATGACCATCACCAGGAAAAGTTGAATAAATGATGAACTGAATTAATACAATGACTAAACAAATTAATTAATATCCTTTACCATTTAAGTGATCAAGTATTGACCCCTCCAAATACTTAAAACTTTTACCTTAGCTGTGTTTTTAAAATCCTGCTCAGCCCTAATCAACCGGATACACTCATACAAATGCAAGACCCACTAACAAGCCACAAGGATATGGCAGTTCCTTCCTACTTAATTATGTGTTAATGGGGGCTAAAAAGAAATTGTACATAGCAACAGATAGACTACCGTTAGTTACTGTACACGTAATAGTGCACATGTATGTCTGGTTAATTAATTAACTTCCTTCTATACTTTTTTTGTTGTTGTTTTGTTTTGTTGCACTTGCTATTATTTTAAGTACCTCTGTTTTACATTCCGCTTCAGGATCTTGTCAATAATGGTGCTCAGGTGAGCATCTGTAACAAATATGGAGAAACACCAATGGACAAAGCCAAGCCACACCTGCGGGACCATCTGAAAGGTTTGTGACAAACCATTTTAACTCATGACACACTGAAATGTATTTAAATATGAAATCTCATAATGTACCATGTTAATCACATTAACCTAAACCATGTTTATTTAGAAATGGCTGAGAAGCAAGGACAGAATCTGACCAAAGTTCCCTTTAAGGACACCTTCTGGAAGGGCACAACTCGAACACGACCACGTAAGCAAAAAAATGTGGAAAATACGTATTTAGGATTTACTGTATGTCCATCTTCTCAAATTAAGATGTCTAAATCATTGCATTGTTTTTGAACATTTTGTGTGTGTTGTTTTTTGTTTTGTTTTTTTCTTCTTCTTTTTTTTTTTATAGGCAATGGTACACTAAACAAACATGCCGGCATAGATTACAAGCAGCTCTCATTTCTATCCAAGATCAATGAAAATCACTCAGGAGAGGTGATGCCAGTCCTTTGTTGCAAACATTACCTAAAGCCAAATAATTGAATATTCTTTTTCAATTCTTTTCAATTTCTGTGAATTAATTTTCATTTATGATTACTCCCTCCGTGGTAGTTGTGGAAGGGTCGCTGGCAAGGGACAGAAATTGTGGTGAAGGTGCTTCATGTTCGGGACTGGACCACCAGAAAGAGTCGGGATTTTAATGAGGAATACCCCAAACTGAGGTAACTTTTCTAGACAGCCTACTGCATTTCTGTTCTGTTTTATGCTCACACATTTACTTCAGGCAGGAGCTAGGAGGTTGATATTGATACTTGGCTTGTATGAAACAAATGTGCTCTTAAATGTTTGTCTTCAAGCTGCCACGTGTGTTTGTGTCACCATGTTATAGAATTTTCTCCCATCCCAACGTCTTGCCCATGTTGGGTGGGTGTCAGTCACCTCCTGCTCCTCACCCCGTCATCATTACACACTGGATGCCCTATGGTTCCCTCTACAACGTGCTTCATGAGGGCACCAGTGAGTAGAGTTTTATAAACACAGTAAACAGACAGTCTGACAACCCATAAATGTCCAATTTGTTTTTATGAAGTGTCTTTGGTATTTCCTGTATGACATCATAATTTCACATTGTGATTTTTGTGAAAAAGAAAATTAGAGTTCTAAATAATGTTTTGCTTCCTCTTTAGACTTTGTGGTGGATCAGATGCAGGCGGTGAAGTTTGCTCTGGATATTGCCTGCGGGATGGCCTTCCTTCACACACTGGAGCCCATGATTCCACGTCACTATCTCAACAGCAAGAGTGTCATGGTAAGGACAAAACTAAATACGATATGCACCAAAATGTACAGTACTGAAACTCGCGCATCTCAGACACGCATATGCATTTGCCGACGGGCAAAGCGCCAGCTGTACATATTCCTAGGAGTGAAAAGGAAGTCGTGTTGTGCAGTTGTTGTTGGAATTTGGTCTCGGCGGAGGAAGAAGTATTCATAGTCAAGTATTATTTCCGCTTGTATGATATTGGTCGTAAACGGGTTGTTACACCACCTGATACCTACTTGTGGGGAATGTTAAAGGAGAGTGTGTTGAGCTGTGACGATCTGCCAGGAACTGTGCCCGCATTACGCGAGCAAATCGTCTCCTTTTGCAGCAGTCTGCAGCAAGCGTTGTTCTGGGTATCTGCGAGGCGGTGCACACACACTACAAACACTTACATTAAGCATACTGTGGTAAATCAAAACACTAATAATGCGTGTTAGTTTCTTTCAAGGTAAAATAAATAAACTCTAAGACAACAACAATGTAATATTTTTCCACTAAACATTTAATTACTGTATTATTTGGAGCATACTGTTGGCCTTAACTGTGCTAATATGTTTGTCTAATAAAGTCTGCAATATCCCAAATCAGGAACTATGGAAGCGTACAAATAGAAGAAGTGAGTTTGTTTCAGCATCCAGTTCTCATTTTTACATCTAAATACTTTCTGCCAAATAGGTCAAAAAGTTCAGTTTCCGGACTCTACTACTACTGTATATATTCATAATACTGAAACTAGTAAAATACCTGACCTTTTTAACTTTCTGAATAATCTAAGCCAAAGTAGGTTCTTACATCCCAATGCTTTGTTTTAATTACATTTTTTTTTGTCCTTGATGTGAATGAACAGATAGATGAGGACATGACAGCCAGGATAAGCATGGCAGATGTGAAGTTCTCTTTCCAGTGTCCAGGCAGGATGTATTCTCCAGCATGGATGGCCCCTGAAGGTACCTCGCCATCACTTAGCCATTTATTTATTTATTCGTTTTTGTTTGTTTACTGTTTTATGTGCCTCCACCAGCTCTGCAGAAGAAGCCAGAGGAAATTAACCGGCGTTCTGCAGACATGTGGAGCTTTGCTGTGCTGCTCTGGGAACTGGTCACCAGAGAGGTACCATTTGCTGATCTCTCCAACATGGAGATTGGCATGAAGGTAAGGCTTTATGTGGTATGTTATTTTGTTGGCAGGGAGAAAATGAGGTTGCTCTGTTTACAATGCATTAATTGATTAATGCTTATTTTGTTTATTTATAATATTTATTTTGAACGTTAATGTTTAAGTACTGATATTATCACAAAAAGCTCTTTTTAAAGTCTTTGTACACATTGTTTGCGTAACAAAAATTAGATCTTGTTTTTTATACAAGATTAACATTTTTGGGATAAAACTTGCACAACATGCATACAAATGCAAGTTGTTGTTTTTTTGTTTGTTTGTTTGTTTTTTTATGAAGATGAAAAAATTTAATTACGGTTCCCATGACAGTTCATGACAGCATATTTTTTTCCCCTTAAAAGTTGTCAGTGTTAGGGAAGAAAATTTGATCGTCAGTTTCCTGTCTCTTAATATTTATGTAAATCTATGCATGATATGTTTATGCCACAGCATATCTGGAATTTATTTGTCATCCACACCTTACTCATTTGTCCTGCAGGTGGCACTAGAGGGTCTGCGTCCCACCATCCCGCCTGGCATCTCGCCCCACATTTGCAAACTTATGAGGATCTGCATGAATGAAGATCCTGCCAAGAGGCCCAAATTCGACATGATCGTGCCCATCCTGGAGAAAATGCAAGACAAATAAAGAGCCCTGACTGTTCTCTCTACACTCTCCTCTGCAACTCCCCTGCGCATCAACAACCTTCTCACCTTCTTCATATGCTGACTGCACCAGTATTGCCTTAAACCCGCCATTCACCAAAGTGCTCTGTGTCACTGCATCCTTTCAGCAATGAAAAGCATGTTTGTACTTTGTACGCAATGGACTGTTGAGTGTTATCCTTGCCATCTCTTGTACTGTTCTTTGTGATACACAATCAGTTGATAATTGTGTATGTCTGTCTGTATGTATGTCTGCTCTGTGTAAGGGGTTTATGGAGATAGATATGGAATTATTTAAATGCATCTTAATAGCCATAAATCAACGTGTCTGTGATGAGGAGCATGTGACACAGTGAATGTACTGTAACAACTCAAATATACCATCTAACCACTAGTCTCTTCATTTCATTGTTTATCATCACTGTCCTTCGTGGGGGCCATATTTAACCATTATTCACTGTGCTTGTGAAGCCGTTCTCAAAACGATCTTGTTTAAGCCTTGCGATGTACGTTTCTTAATTTTTTGTGGCAAACGGAGTATTACGGAGTAACTCCATGCAAGGGAATTATATATGCAATGAATATAAGTATTTGATCTGTTGTACCATGTTAGCCTTGTTCACCCCTTTTTAGCAGTCATTTATTAATTTTAATGTTTGAGTGTGCGCAAAAAAAAAAAAAGTGTTTCCTGCCAAGACTTGTAACATGTAATAGCTAAGGCTGATTTTATGCCTCATCAAGCACCTAGTTACCAAATAGTGAACTGCTCAAAGCATTATGGCGAAATTCTATAATGTATGACTGCGGTTATTTTTTAGCTAGGATTTCCTGTCATTTGTTTTGTTTTGGTCAAGGCCAGGAGAAAAGTGGCGTTTTTCTGCTATGCATGACTTTGCTTTATTTCATTAACTAATGTTTCTATTCTATCTAATCTAATCTTCATTGTCCATGTTGTGTGGTGAAAAGTACCATTCTAAACAATTTTATACTGTCTGTATACATTTGTGTATTTTTCATACATGGGGAAGATGCATCTGCTAACCCATGACTGCTTTATGAACCTCTGCCAACACTACATCTATACACTAGCTCCACGTTTTCTGTTTTCATTGTCCAGTGTGAGCTTCTCAGTGTTTAAAAAGAGCCAGAGAGAGAAATGATCATAGATTTCCTGTATCACATTTAAATATAGTATATAAGATCAGTAACATTTTTTTTCTACTCTAGCTTTCAGTAAACCACAGCTCTGGAGGAAGAGATCTTCATCGTTTAAATTATCTCACTAGTTCTTTGATTCCAGCTGATATTTTGAATAAACTTTTGTGGCCATTTGTTTCTTATTTTGAAAATATGGGCTGTTTATATATTTTTTCATGTTAACAGAAGTTTACAACTGAACAGAAAACAAATAAAGAACAAATAAAGTGCTTTGGCCTTGCTTAACCCAATTTGTCTCTGTAATCTGGAAAATTGTTTTCAAGAGGGTTGTTTCTTACTTAGATTCTTTTTTTCCCTCTGTCTTATTTATTTTTATATATATATATATATTATTTTATTTTTTATTTTTTTCTGTCAGGTCTGTGTGCTACCATCAGAAATCGTGAATAGTTGCCTGAGTGCTTATATACCTAGAATGGCAGGTGGTGCATCATCTTCTCTGTAAGACTTTTTTTGTTTGTTTGTTTTTTTACCAAAAAGAAAAAAAATGTAAAGAGTAGCAAATTTGTCTTAATATGGTTAGTCAGAATGTTTTTACTTTGTTTAAAAGAAAAATTGCTGTCACAAACTGCAGTGAGCACAACTGCCATTATTTTCACTGATCTTATGGGAAGGACTACTATTTTTGCTTCTTTCTTTTAAACAACTTTCCTATGAACAGTAAACACAACTGGACTGATTGAGAGAGTTGAATGTAAAGTATAAGTGTCAGATTGGATACAGAAAGGGCGAAAGCCTGCACCCACATGGACCTGCTTTACATTCAACATCTGTCCAGTTGTGTCCATCAGTCCAGTTGTGTTTTCTGGCCATGGCAGAGTTGACATAAAAAAAGCAAAAATATAAAACGAACTTCACCCTGCAGTCAAAAAAAAGTGCTTTTCCCCCCACCACAACCTCCCCATATAGTTTCTTACCCACCAAAGGATAAAAGAATGTGGTCCTTTCGAGCACAGTGCTTGGGATTAAATAACCTCAAGTGAAGTCAAGAAGCCAGCCAACATCCTGAAGTACATTATAACAAACGAGGTGTGAACAACTTGCCCTGCCCGAGGTGGTTTGGATCCTGCTGCAGTCGTTCCTGTGAACAGCTGATCCTTGAAAAGCACCAGATAACTTCGGATGACATGCATCTTCTAGCAGATGTCCATTTTCTCTGTCTAAAGCATCTTCACAATGAGACCACTGCATTTATTTAATATATTTTTAATAGGACCTATTTTTCACACAGTATAGTGATGTGTCTTTATGCTTTTGGTTAGTAACCAATCAGCTTTGTTATTTTGGTTTTAGTGGCTCATATGGAACATGCAGCTTTTTTTTGGGTCATATTTAAATGTCCTGATAGCATTGTGCATCATCGTCAATGTGAGCGTGCATGTGTGAAACTACTGTCCTTTTTTGCGGAATAGGAGGTTGAGATGTGCATGGCCATGTGTATTTTTATCTATAACACTTCCAGGAAAGCGTTTTACTTCCTTTTAGGGTCTAGTATTAGTAGTCACATCTGCTCCAACAAACTCAACCACATTTATTTATAGTTTGTTTTTAAATAAAAGTCACAATTGTAATGTACATACTGTATATCAGTTAAAACCTAGTGAAATCCTCATAAAATATAAATAATATATATTAAATATAAGATTGCATCCAGATATTTCTGTTGATGTATTTGTGGTATTACTTGTCTTATTTTATTTCTGATTATTTTCTTTCTCAGGTGCATGTTTATAATATATGGATCCTGGTCATGTGACTAATATTACCTAAATATTAATATTAAACATACATAATGCATGTATCACTTGCCTTAAAATCACAAAAAATACATAAAATGTTTCTAATGCTTTACAAAACCAAACTAAAATTGGGTCACTATAGGAAGAGGAGGGATTAAAAGTTTGACTGATTGGAATTAGAGGGTCTCTAATTATTGTTATTTAAAGTGTGGGCATTATTCCCTGGTTATTTTTTATTTTTTATTTTTTCCCGGCCTGTCAGTAACACAGATAACACATGACAATGCGTATGTGTAGCTATGCTATCATCATTCACAGCCTTTTTT
>JAOVVB010000008.1:8589011-8609230 GCA_028570985.1 Heterobranchus longifilis | reverse complement strand
AGTTGGAACCAGCTTCCAGAAGAGATCAGATGTGCTAAAACATTAGTCACATTTAAATCTAGACTTAAAACTCATCTTTTTAGCTGTGCATTTATTAAATGAGCACTACTGTTACATCTGAACCGACTACATTATTTTATGTTTACCTAATATTTTAAACTGTTTTATTTTTATTTTAAATTGAATTTTAATTCGTTTTAATTAGTTTTCTATTTTTATTTTAAATGTTTAAACGTTTCATTGCAAACTGTTTTTATTTTAAATCAAATTTATAATTTTTCTTCAAAAGGTTTTATTGCTATTATTTTCTATTTCATTTTATGATTATTTTCTTTTCTTTTATGTAAAAGCACTTTGAATTACCATTGTGTAAGAAATGTGCTATACAAATAAACTTGCCTTGCCTTGCCTAAAGCGGGAACTGTAATGCTCACAGCATACAGAGGCAATCTGTACATTTGTGCTTCCAATGTTGCGTAACCAGGGCGCATGATGGTCAGGTGTTCACATACTTTTTGACAAAATAGCGTGTATTTAAATCTAAACCATCTAAAATGTAATCAAATTTAAGAACCAAAATTTGAATTTGTCACTTTATGTAATGGCTGTCTGTGATGGCTGTCTATTGATGCACTTTAAACACAGTGTTACATTACACAGTGTGGAACAATGGAGTGTGATTAAGATTTGCATGCGTAACTTTTTTTTTTTTTTTTTTTTTTTAAGAAAAACCTTTATGTACTGTTTCCTAGTTTACTTTTTTTCCCACAGGCTCACCCCTGACCAGAAGTACTTAGTGGTTGCGCAGTTAAACACTAACCGTGTCACTTTGCTGGAGGCTCCTCCAGTGGGAATTATTGGCCAGTGTAAAGTGGTGAGTTCCATCCAGCTGGCTGATGACATTAAACCGCACCTGGTGGACTTGGACCAGAAAACCGGAGCGCTTTATGTGGCAGAAATCGGTGGTCAGCAGGCACAGAAGTTTGTGCCAATCACATTTGGGAATGGTGTCCTTTAAATTAGATTTACGGTTTAGTTTAACAGTAAACCATTTCTTCAAATTAAGCCGTTTTGAAGACAAGATTAAAACTTGGTATCGTTTAGATTAACTTGACAAAAGAGTGTAAACTCAAAAATCATATTTGGGTAAAATATTATATTACAATAACATTTGTAAAAAAAAATTCCAGATACCAGTTTTAAGCTGAGAAATAATTGCACTTTATTTTAGTATTGAAAGATAATCGTAACACTTGGTGTTCATTTGTATGTAATAAGACAAGATTTCTGTGCAAGTGGATATTTTGACAGAAAGAAAGCAAAAGCACATGAATGTGTATATTTATGTATGAATTCAGGCACATAAATGTTCTGAACTGTAAGCATATATACACATCTTGTTAGGTGTTGGGTGTTTGCAGATGCTTTTTGAATGTGACTGTAGTTATGTTTTTTTTGTTGTTGCATGAAGCCATTCTGTAATGCTTTAACTTGTGTTATAACAAATTATAAAAACTTTTGTTGTAATTCTTGTTTGGAAGTAAGTTAATGCCTTCTCTGTGATTTGTACAATAATATGCAGCTGTGTTACTTGTAGGGATGGGGGAAATAGATTCAGTGATGTATCATAATTCTTTGGTATGGTATCACCTCACTGAATCCTAAATCATCTTTTAAATACATTTTTAATTGATAAATTTTTCCATTTGAGGCTGTAAAATTATGCCATTCCACTATAATCCTACAGGTGGCTATCTAAACTATTAACACAATGGCAGACAGCGCTGCGTAAATAGGGTGGGAACAAATTATTTGTGAAGTTTGTTTAGAGTTGTAAAGAAATCTGAGAGAAAATGTAATATTAAATCAGGATATTTATAAAATCGCGATCCTATATAAATCATGAGTGTGATAATATATCTTGTGGTCCCTGGTGATTTCCGTCCCTACTATCTTGTCTTTATCGGTCTTAAAAAAATAAATAAATAAATAACAGTCTCGGCTGTCGAAGGGACGTTATCTTTTTTTTTTTTATAGTTATTTAAAATATATTTAGTAAATATGTGTGGGGTTGTGACCAGTATTGCCTAAGGTTTGTTTTGCATGGATGAAAATTCGCATGGAGTTTACTGCCATTTATTATTTAAAGTAGTTGGTATTTTTATTTGAAACTTGAATTATTTAGTTAGTCAACATTTCTTTATATTTTTATAAACACAAAGTGATCATTACAAATGATATTTTGGGGCCAAATATGTGTTTTGATGTTATTATTATTATTGTGATTTTTTTTGTGGGTGTTGATGATGTATACATTTATAAAGTGAATCAATCACTTACTCAATGTAGCAAAAGAGAATTATGTTTCTACACTCAGTCATTTTTGTTTGATCATAGTTCGTAACAAAACTGTCACTTGTCTAATAGACAAGAACTATTGTGAGATTAAATCATTATTTTCAAAAACAAGTTTCTTGTCAATACTCATTTGAGCTCTGTATGCAAAGAGATGTGTTCTATCATTTTTACATTATACACACCATGTTTATACAACATGTTTTTCCATAGTAAGCATAAGAACTTATGATGGAGACTTAAGTTACACATATTTGTCCTCTTCATTAGGAAGCAGCAGTGCAGAAAAATCATACACATACCGATCAAGAGATTCAGTACTTTATTGAGATCCCCTCTGTCCTCTGGACCTGTCTGACTCATCCTGGTTACTCACTTCTGGTTTGAGATTTCATCACTTGAAGGCCCTTGTGGTCTGCTTGAGATGACTGGGGACGGTTCCACCTGACCATAAGGATGGTCTTGGACTCAACTAATGTAGGTAGCTGTTCTCTGATAACTTGTGACTGCTGTCGCTTAATAGTTCAGGACTGAACTTCACACAGTTTTGATCCAGGTCCTCCAATAATGAAAGTATTTATATACTTTATATTAACTAAAACACCCCTCCTGTTATATTGAACTTTCAGCCTCTCAACAATTAGTATGACTGAAAATTAATCCCTGCCATCCATTATCACTCAAATGCGGAAGGGTTCCCTGTAAAGTCTGGTTCTTCTTAAGCTTTTTTCCTATCATCATCTCAGGGAGTTTTTCCTTGTCCTCATGTCCCTCAGCTTGCATCATGGACAATCTGAACATGTTGATTTATAAAGCACTATACTGTATTGCCAAAGGTATTCGCTCGCCTGCCTTCACATGCATATGAACTTAAGTAACATCCAATTCTTAATAATAATATGATGTTGGCCCACCATTTGCAGCTATAACAGCTTCAACTCTTCTTAGAAAGCTTTCCACAAGGCTTAGGAGTGTGTTTATGGGATTTTTTATCATTCTTCCAGAAGCCCATTTGTAAGGTCAGGCACTGATGTTGGACGAGAAGGCCTGACTTGCAGTTTCCGCTCTAATTCTTCCCAAAGGTGTTCTATGGGGTTGAGGTCAGGGTTCTGTGCAGGCCAGTCAAGTTCTTCTGAGCTTCCTTACCAAACGTACTCATCCATGTCTTTATGGACCTTGCTATAGACTAGTGCGCAGCCATGTTGGAACAGGAAGGGGCCAACCCCAAACAGTTCCCAAAAAGGTGGGATCATGAAATTGTCCAAAATGTCTTGATATGCTGGAGATCTTTTCAGTGGAACTGAGGGGCCAATCCCGACTCCTGAAAACAACCCCACATCATAATCACCCCATACCACCAAACTTTACACTTGGCACATTGCAGTCAGACAAGAAGTGTTCTCCTGGCAGCCACCAAACCCAGACTCATCCAGTAAATACAATTGAATGAACCATCTTGTCTGTGAAATTGTTCTTAAGGGAAATTGATCAGTTGATCATGTAGCAGCAGTGCGAGAGCTTCAGGTAATGTCCACATCAGCCATCAGCGCCTCTGAGCTTGGCATTCTTGTTAACCTAAGTACAGTATTAAGTTTTAACCCTATTTTAGGCTAACTTTAGGTTCCTCTTTTGTGTCTCAGACACATGGTGGTAGGTCTAACAGTGACTGAGAGGGATAATGGGCCACTTTTCCATGTAGAACATGTTTATTATGCTTGCGTTTGGTAAACAGGCAACAGATGCTCATCTCCCAAATTACAGAGCTTTGCTTATCCACATCGGCCATGTTTGTGGTTTTGTGCTTCCTTTGTAAATGATGTAAAACACACAAATGTCCTCACTGTTCAGTCTGCTGGAACTCTATTGTTCAACTGATCGTTTTTCTTACAAGAATGCCAATTAAGCTTTATTTATTTGACTTCGTGTTGCCAATTAGTTTGCTGTATATTTATCGGTGTTTATTTGATCAGTCATGTGAACTTGGGGTGTAACACAATGGCAAAGCTGCAAAAAAGCTAAGTTTTATTGAACGCCATGTTTCCGCCAGAGGTCGCTGTGCTGCGATGTGCGGTAAGACCCAGACATTTTAGGAATCGTTAAAACAACTCCTTTCAATTTGTTGTATTTTTATTTTTTTTTAACCATTAATTACACAAATCCAGTGTATGGAAACACGACCGTATTCAGTATTTAACGCGTTATTTTTTACGCGAATTGTTACCATTTTGTAGTCGAGACACTACTACATTATTATCCAATGTACTCCTATATACAAACCCAGAATCATAGTATTGATTAAATGATGTACTATAATGTATTATAACACGTCCAGGCATTTTACATTACGAGTGGCCTTATTTAGTTCTGAACCCATAGTCACGTCTTTCGCTCCCTGTTTAGCAGTTTATTGTTGTTTTTTTTCTAAGGGACCTGATTGGGACACTGGAAAGGTGCCTGTTGTAAAGTGGAAATGTTACCCATCGGTAATATCATAGGAAAGATAACATATTAGGAAAAAATATTTTTAACTTAATCATGTTAATATATTGCATTAGTATATAAACACTTAATAAAAACAAACCTATTGTTTTTCCTTCAGGATGAGATTTACATTAAGGCACTTTTGCGGGCAGCTGCAGCAGCGGCTCTTCTGTTTTGGCGTCGATTAAACATTAAACATGGCGGACTTTGGGGACTGGATCTAGCAAAGGTTAGTGCTTAATTTTGCCTGTATTTGGTAACACTGTTGCAGTTTGCAATGATACAATGTTACTTCTGATTGTGATACGATGCAAAGTAATTTAAAGATCAAAAGCGCTGTTTTTTCATGTTCTAATGTTGAGACTTGGTGGTTCATGTTGAATCTCATCCAGCCAGAAGAGCTGAGAGAAAACCCTCTTAGTGCTGATAAGGGGTTATTTTTTATTTTAGAAAAACAGCATGCAGAAAAAAAGATTTTAACGCGATCAGTGTCTTTAGGGTGTTTTAACCATTTTGCTTATGATTGTACAGGAGAAATAACTAGCTGTTGGTCATAGTGGGCTGATCTTCCCCTTTAATCTACCTGATGTGTCGCACAGTTAATTTTTGTCTGCTCTCCATGTAGTGGTGTAACAGTGGGCACATGAATAATGTAAGGCTTTTTAACCCTTTGCAATGCCATCTGCAGTCACCTGCGCTTTGTCTTAAATCAGGGAGTTTTTCTTTTTGTATATATTTTTATGCAGCTTATTTGGTAGAGAAGTCTGTTCTCTCCGACCTCACCCTCTTCTGCTTTCTGTAGAAAACCTTTTCAGCCTCCTAATAGAGACAGTCATGACCGAATAAACCTCAGAACAGAGGACGTCTCGCTTCTGCGATGTTTTTTTGCCTCGATTAAATTGCACAGTTATTTTTCAGACGTCTACCATTTTTTAATTAACAACATGATCATGGCTTTAACTGTCTAAAGTGTTGTGGGAAGGAACCAGTGCAATTTAGCTTCAAAAGTCGCTAGAAGTAGAAACATGACATGGATTCATTAGAAAATATTTGGTGAATCGTCGTGATCATTTGCAAATCAAAATGTGTGTAACGGAAAAAGGAAGATTTCCTGAAGACATTCAGGATAAACTAGAATCCAATATGTTCTAATATGTATAGACTAGAACATAATACTGTCGATTATAACTTACTTTTATGGAAATGTCATAGGTCATGACACCACAGACTACTATCGTTTGTATTTTCTATTTTCTGTAATTTCAAGAACGCAGACTAAATCAATATTAAACAACAATACATCAATATTACGGCTGCTCACTTTGAAAAAAAAAAAATCTAGTTGTGCTTTTGTTGACGCATATTGCAGTTGTGGTTTAAACTTCAATATTTAACTATTTTAAACAAGAGATCTCCTTAATAGGATGTTTGGGGTTATTTATTTATCATTTCAAAATTATATATAAAATAAGTACTTAAACGCTACATAAATTCCCAACCACAGTGGAACCTCGGCATACAAATCCCCTGCCTTATGAAAGTTAGCTTTTTTTCTTAAATGAAATGTAAAATTTTTATGTGAAGCATTTTTGGTATACAAACAAAAAGATCCGAACCAGCGAACTTGTTTGTATCAGTGGAAAAGCGAAGGAAGTTTACTAATTTCTTAAATTGTTTTCAGACAGCGAATGCTGTTTCATAAGTCAACCCACAATACCAACGTTGCCTTTGGCATGCGTTCAAAAGCTATGCGATTTTTCCAGGTTTTTTTTTTATTTTTATAATCATTAGTAATATTTTTAGGTGGCTGGAACGAATTATCTGCATTTGCATTATTTCTTAAGAGAAAATTTGCATCGCAATACAAATTTTCTCTGTAAAAGTTTGCCTTCAAAACTTCAAAACAAAATTCGTATGCTGAGGTTCCGTATGTGTAAATTAATAAGTTGCAGCGCTTTTGTAATTAAATAACTGCCCAGTTTCATATTGTGATTCTAATTTTTATGTGATTAATTGTGCAGTTTAAATGGTTAAGTTTAAACAAACAATGGACTGACTTTGGTGATCGTTCACGGTGATGGTGATCAGTGATTGGTCATTGATGAGTCGAGCAGACATGCTCTTATCAGCTGTGATGCGCTGTAGGCTTGTATGTGAAAGTTGCTAGATTTGTTGAGAGCAGCATATAGTCTTAAAATGTTTCAGAATATTGTTATTTTGTAACAATATATAAAGAAAAGAATATATATATTTACAACAATGAATGAATTAACTTGTTTTTTTGTTTGAAAGTTTTTAGAAGAACAACATTAGAGCGTGCACATTTCTGTCAGTGTTCACTGCCTCCGAAAGGTAACAGTTTATATCTGTGACTTGTTTCATATGACATAGTAATAATACAACAATGGTGATATTGTGAAAAAAATAAAACCAAAGAAGTTTATTTAATGCTGTTTTTAAATCAATGCAGTTAAATTTTATTAAAACATTATCAATAAAATGTTTGTAACTGTTTATTATGCTATAAAAAAAGAGATTGCACTGCTTAAGATGGTTCATTTCTGTTTTTCAAAAGTGGATGATTCAGCAGGAGAAGCCTCAGCTGCCTGCCACCATGCCGGTGGTGTGGCCTACGCTTCTCGACCTCAGCCGAGATGATTGTAAACGAATCCTGCGCAAGCTCGGTGAGATGCTCTTATCGGTTTGTGATCGATTGCCCGTGGTGCTTAAAAGTTTCAAATGTAAAGGCCTCTCTAAATCTACGTATTCATGTGCATGTTTGTAAATGTTTTGCGTGTAGAGCTGGAGGCGTATGCCGGCGTGATCAGTGCGCTTCGTGCCCAGGGTGATCTCACCAAGGACAAGAAAGACCTGCTCGGGGAACTTACTAAAGTATTGAGGTAGGTTCAGCTTTGCTCTAAAATGATGTGGGTCAGCGTGTGTTTTTGTACCTCAAGGTTTCTGCGTCTCAGAATCCAATGAGCAAGCAGCTAAGAGTCATGTACACCATCTGGTCATAAAGCAGACTAAATGTAGATGGAATCAATCAAAATAACTAAAGAATAAATCCATGCGTTCACTGTGAGACAGAGGAGTGGTGAGGAAAATGAGCAGCCTCACATTGATTAACTGAACATATTGTGAAGAAATATGCATAAAGAAATGCCATGAAGAGGTTATAATACCAGTTTAAACGTATTCCTGTGTGCGTCTGGGTGTATAGATGTATTACTATGTGCCAAACAGGAAAACTATAAGTTAAAGCTGATATTACTTGTGTAATAAAATAATAAAAATTTTATTCATGTTAATAACACTTAGAGGAGAAATCAGTAAATCAGTATATGTATTGTATTATTTTAGCATTATATTATTTTATTTAGTTTTATTTAATAAGTGTGTGACTTCACTAAAGCTTTGTTCAGACTGCAGGCATATCATATTTCATATTTCAGATCAGATCATATTTGGCTCTGGTCAGACTGGTAACCCAGATTTAACACATTGTTGACCTTTCTGCATCGGTTGCTATGGTAACGACGACGGAGGCGTAGGTAGACTGTAGGACTGGTGTTGTGTTACATCAGATGCTGGAGACGTATGACAACAGACTGGTCGCATGCATGTCCAAACCACATGACCATGTGGACTTAAACTTGTTCATTTTGAGTGACGTAATGGACAGTGATAACGGATTTGAGTTGATAGAGCATCCAGAGATACCTTTTTAGGAAGCTGATTTGAATCGGATTAGGAAAAAAAATCTGATTCAACTTATTTTATTTTTCAGACTACATGAAAGCAATCTGATTTCCAAACTGATTTAGGTCTGGATATGCCAAAAATCAGATTTGGCCTGGAAGTCTGAACAAGTCAGGGTTGTTTTTTCTAATCTGGGGTGGATAGATCATAGACAAGACAAGCAGAATTTTGTGTCTGGGTTATTTGTTACTCTCAGTTCATTTAAGAACCAGAAAAGCAATAAACCCTTCTCCCTCCTGGCATGTTATTTGTTATGTAGTAGGGCTTCAAAGTTTGCACATTTGCTTAACCAACAGTCGAACATGTTAACAGTTAATAACTAATGATAACAAGATGCATATTAAATTTTTTTTTATTTATTTATAGCAGCACAATTATTTATTAGTAATTAATGAAGCCCAAATTGTTTAAAGAAACAATACAGTACATAAGAATGAGAAACCCAATATGGCGGTAAAAAAAAATGCTTATCTTGCTCTTCATTCAAAGACAAGGCGCTAAGATCTAGTTAATATTGCACATCGTACTGTGAATTGCAAGTGCGCCCTCTTGTGGTGGACAAGCTAATAGATATGTGAGCTTCGGAAGAAAACATTGCCAATTAGTACAATTTTAATTCTCAAAATTCTTATCAGCACTTAACCGATCCCTAGTATATACATCCCTATTATGTATCAGTGTAGAATGCTTCACAGTTTTTGGTGCACCTCGATGCTGTAGTGCTGACTACTCCAGCCAGTTTTCATCACCTGCTGCACCATGCTCATCAGGGCAATCTCGCAGACAATACAATGTAACGATGTTTTCACATATCTGATTAACATGCAAGTAACAGACTAGTTACCATGTGTTACGTTACCACTTTTTTACCTGGTCAGTTTTGGAGTAAACGGTACCTGAGACTGTGCAGAACACTGGAGCTTTGAATATCTCGTTCCAGGTTTAGTCCCTCATTTGCTGTTAATAATCGCCACTGTTCTGATAATGCTTTCTACTTACATTTTCTTTTCCCCTTTAAAGTTTATCAATCTGATGCATAATCTTTTTACCAGCATCTCAACCGAGCGCCATCGTGCAGAGGTGCGGCGTGCAGTGAACGATGAGCGTCTCACTACCATAGCATACCAGTAAGACAGCCAATTCACTACACAGTCTAAACCTATGTAACTAACACAAACTAAACCTGGTTTATTTACATCAGTAAAATGAGTTACATGTACCCGTCTGCTTTTCATTTTACAGCATGTCTGGGCCAAACAGCTCCTCGGAGTGGTCTATTGAAGGACGACGGCTGGTCCCCCTGATGCCCAGGCTGGTGCCTCAGACAGCTTTTACAGTCACGGCCAATGCGGTAGCTAGTGCCACGGCACATCAGAACTCTTCCCTGCTTCTTCCTGCAGAGACCGGCAACAAAGAAGGTAAACAATGACGGACGAAATATTTTGTGAATGGAGTTTGGAATTACTTTAGTGTTGATGATGCTGTTGTTTTGCAGTGGTGGTATGTTACTCGTATACCAGCACTACAGCGACGCCCCCTAGTGTATCTGCCCCCAGTGCCAGTGTAGCAGCAGCAGCCGTCAAGTCGCCTCGGCCTACGAGTCCTGCCTCCAATGTAGTAGTGCTGCCCAGCGGGAGCACTGTGTATGTGAAGAGTAAGTAGCTAATACTGTAGGTCCTGACATAATAAAAAGCATATAATTGTAATAATCATCTGCAGAGCTGCTGTGAATCATAAATAGAGTGTCGATTTGTTTAATTTTTCATTTGATTTTGGGCTATCTTCTGTTTAAACCCCATAGCACTGAAGCAGCAATACTCTATACTAAAATGGGAGTAATTGCATGAAATGCAAGCAGGTTCTGTTTTCTGTAAAAAGCTGTGATATATTTTTAAGAAACTCTTTAATATTCGATGATTTATTGTGGGTTTATCCAAGTAATTGAAAAAGTATGAATTGATTCACCATTGAAAACCATTGATTCAATTAATTTAACAAATGATAGATTAAACGGCGTAATCAGTTAAATCTTATAGCACTTATCGTGTGTGTGTGTGTGTGTGTGTGTGTCCTCTGGGTCTAGCAGGTATTTGACTTTTTAAAGCATATACTTTTTCGAAGCTGTAATTTTATTAAAATGAAATATGTATTTAATTTCATTAAAAGTCTATATGTTTGCATGTATTTTGCCTCCTTTAAACCTTGCTCTGAGCCATAAGCTCGATGGAATTAGATTTTCCTGCTGCTAAATGTATAATTAATACAATCTGCTTTTGAACTTTGCCCGTTTTGATACCATTATGACTCTTAAGAGCAGAATGCTCATCATCTGGTGCTCTCAGTAATGGCCAATTACTAGCATGCTTTTAAATTTTTTAGTACTAATTTGTACTAACTTTGCAAATGGCTCCATGAGTGCTCTTCCCATAAAAGCCCCCATAAATGTCAGGTGACTTCACAGATACTGTTTTTGTCTCGTAAAATGGAGTCTTGCAGAGTCTCAGTCTCTCTCTCTCTCTCTCTCTCTCTCTCAGGTGTAAGTTGCTCTGACGAGGATGAAAAGCCTCGCAAACGTCGGCGCACAAACTCCTCAGGCTCTTCACCCGTCCTGTTAAAGGAGGTGCCTAAGGTGACCCCACCCACCACAAAGAGCATCACGGTGCCGGTGAGCGGCAGCCCGAAGATAAGCAACCTGATGCAGAGCATCACAAACTCGCTACCGCCCCACATGTCTCCAGTGAAAATCACCTTCACCAAGCCAAGCACACAGGCCACTAACACCACCACGCAGAAGGTCAGTGCACACACGCACACACGCGCACACACACACACACACACACACACACACAGCGCCATAGACACATCTGGTCAGAGAGAGTTAAAGAGAACTAAAAAGCTGAACTGTAGTATATTTTAATCAGCCCTTAAGAAGCTACAGCAGCCTTCTGGTACTATGAAGCTTCCCAATTACCTTCTGGCTTTTAAACGACGACTCAAGACGCATCTGTTTCTCCAGTACTTGGACTAACCCCCCCCATAAAAAAAAACAAAAAAACCTCTTCCCAGTTGTGTTGGACTAATGGCACTTAGTTATTAACCTAGTTAACCCAGTGCAAGTGTGTATCCAATGATGTAAACATTAAAGCACTTTTGGTAAGTCGCTCTGGATAAGAGCATCTGCCAAATGCCTAAATGTAAATGTATACACTTTTTATTTAATAACACTTTTGTATGTGAATACACTAAAACTGCATCATTCATTGCACATGCTCATTTGTCTGTGAATTAAACGGATTAGTTTAAAACATAAGAAAGTAAAAAAGAGCCTCATTATAGTGCAGCTGGTGAATGTGAACCAATGACTCAATGGTTTATTAGAGTTATATTATACTAATATTTAGCCCACTCTTTCTCTCTCTCTTTATCTCTAGTTAGACATTAAGTGAATCAAGTACGAGATCCTTTGGTGACATCCTTGTTAAAAAAAAACCTTATAAAACTCTCATTTTAGTCTGTGTGAACATAACAGCTACAACTTCGGGTTGTAGGAAATGGGTTTCTTTTTTATGTGGATGTAAACTTTGAGTGGGAAAATGTCATGTAGCTGAGACATACAATTATACACAGACTTTGAGTAACGTGGTTTTTAGTCTTGGTTTACGAGTACCGAGTATCATGCACTTCTTGTTTTGACGCCGAGCGTCATGTGATCACAACTGAGCCACGGTTTTTCTCTCTCTTGCACTGTAGAAATGTGGGTAATCGTCTCCCCTGCTGCTCCCCTTAATATTTTGTATTAATTATTTTTATGTATTTATTTTTTGGGGCTGTGGAACAAATATTTGACTTTCCATTATTTCTTATGGGGAAATTCAATTTGGTTTACAAGTGTTTTAAAATACGAGCCCGCTTCCAGAGCGAATTATGCTCTTAATGCACTATAATGTGTAATATATTTCTCGTTTTGTTATAGTGTATCTTACAAAATTGGCTATACAAAATGTCATTCAGGGACTGGTTTCGAAGTCGAGGTATCGAAAATTTTTAAACAATACCCAGCCCTAACCAGGACGGTGGTAGGTTGCAGCATCGGGTCTCTGTGGAGCAGGCTTGAGTGTCCAGCACACCCCACGTTTGCTTAATGAGATCTGGGGAGTTTGGAAGCTGGGTCAGCGGCCTTGGGCTCGTAAGCATTGGGCTGTGGTGTACAGAGTGTTTCTGTCTCAGCCAGCATTGACTTTTTCTCAGCCAGTTGTGCTGCATTGGCTTTTCTGTAGGGCCGGACCAGACAGGCTGGCTGTCGGTCCGTGCGGGCATGGGTGGGTGAGCCTTGACCGCCCATTATCAATTATATACCATTTAACTAGTGACAGCATAATCATTGTTATGTTTTGTGCTGTTATGGTGTTTGTATGATGTCAGTTGTAGTTCTTAAAAAAAAAAAATTATCTGAAATTGGTATTGGTCAAGAATCATCTCTATTGTTTTGGTGCATAAATTTGGTGCAAATTCTCTATAAATTTGGTGCATCTCTATTTCTAAAAGAAGTCACCTTGTCTTTTCTCGTCTTTAATTTTATGAACCGATCTCTTTGCCCCTTGTTAGGTCATCATTGTTACGACCTCTGCAGGCTCCAGCTTTGTTCCCAACATCCTCTCGAAGTCTCATAACTATGCAGCAGTGTCGAAGCTGGTGTCCAGCTCTGCAGTCACATCATCTGTTCAGAAGCAGACCATGGTGATTTCAGCCGGCACCACCACTGCCCCCGGCCCTGTTGCTGTGACAACTGTGGTGTCCTCCACTCCTACGATGGTCATGTCCACTGTGGCTCAAAGTAATCGTTAGAATAATATTATCAATGTGTTATTTATTTATTATTTTTGTACAACTCTTAGTTCTTCATAAATTCAGTGTAAATCAATATTTTCATTAACACTGTTTTCTTTCTTTCTTTCTTTCTTTCTTTGTGTGTGTGTGTGTGTGTGTGTGTGTGTGTGTGTGTGTGTGTGTGTGTGTGTGTGTGCACGTGCACCTGTGGCTTAGCTGCCTCCACAGCAGCAGTGAAGGTGGCCACAGCGAGAATGCCCTCCCCCAAAGCTCTGGTGGGTTCTCCCTCTCAGCTCCTCCAGTTCCCCAAGCAGCAACAGCAGCAGCCACAGCAGACAGTTTCACCCAAAGGCCTGTCTGCGTCTCCGCTATCGTCCTCCACTCAAACCACCAGCACAGTGTCGGCACCCAAACCCACCATACAGATCAAGCAGGAGTCAGGTCAGAACTCAAGCTCTCTCTTCATCTGAAGATATACAGACACACGCTCATTTAGCACACCCTCTTTCAATTCCATGCTTTTTTTTTGTGAACGGACAGAATAAAAATAATCTGATCTTAGCAGGTCGCAATATGAGGCAAATGCAACCTAAGACGAACAACAACATATCATTTTTTTCACCGAGCCACTTTTATTGCATTAAGAAAAATGAAGCCAAAAATCATGCGGGAAAAATTAAGTACCCCCTTTCAGCTTCTACGAGGTTCAAGAGGGTAAGTGCAGCCAGGTGGTGTTAATCCTCAGCTCTTGATTAATTGATCATCAGACCTCTATTAAAAGAAAAGTTTTGGCAGTTTGTGTTAACACAGTGTGTAAGCAAATTGACGTAAGCAATTATTGCTGCACATCAATCTGTACCATTTGAAGTTCAACATTCATTCAGGAGAAAAATTATTCACAAGTGGAAAGCCTTCAAGTACGTCCCAGCACATTTACCCCAAGGTCAGACCATGCAATGCTCAGAGAAATACAAAAAAAAGCAAGAGCTACAAACAGCTACATAGTTTGTTAGCAAGGGTTGCCAGGAGAAAGCCTTCTGTCTAAAAAGAACATGGAAACATGACTGGTGTTCGCAAACCTGCATACAAGGCTTCTGGAACTGTGTCCTATGGACAGATAAGACCATTTTCTTTAGTAAGATTTGGGCAAGATTTTTGCAGCCGCATGACCTGGGAACCTTGCAGTCATTGAGGTGACCATGAACTCCATGGCAGCTAAAGCTTAGTCGAAATTCGGTCATGCAAACAGGACAATGATCCGAAGCACACCAGTAATTCTACATCAGAATCAAGGCTTCATCAAGGCTTTATACTGGCCTAGAAATCCAGACCTCAACACAACTGCTCTGGTGGGACCTTAAGAGAGTGCTGTGTATAAGCAAATGCCCAAAAACCTCAATGATGCAGTGTGGTAAAGAAGAATGAGCCAAAATGATCTGAGAGACAGGAAACAATTACTTCCGATTATTGTTACTACAGAGTGATCTTCACAGTGTTACAAACTACACAGGAAGGAAAGTAGCCATTGGCTGTCCTAAAAGTCGCTAGAAGTCGCTAAATGACATCATCACGTAATTTACATAATGTCATGACAAATAATGTTTCTGTCAAATATCCTGCTTTTTATCATTTTGTTTATTTATTTATTTTTAATTAAAACACGTAAAATAAAATAAATGTAAAAAAAAAAGCTATGCAAGTGCTATAACAAGTCTCAGTTAGCTTAACACAGTGCATGTAGCAAGGTTTTTATTATTATTATTATTATTATTATTATGTAATAAAATAAAATGAGAGAATAGAAAAAGAATAGAACATGCAAGTGTTAGAGGCTGTTTTGCTTTTGTTAATTGTATAATAAAGAAAAATGAAATAAATAGATAGAACACAAAAGGAACATAGAAGCTAATGTTAATTAGTTAATGTTAGTTTTTGTTTTTAAAATTTTTAATGTCACAGTTTCAGCCCTCCTCCTGCTACGGCAAGTTGAGAAGTCTAAGAACGATAACGGTACGGTACGGTACGGACACATCAAAGTCTCCAGTAACACCAAAAAAAGTCGCTAGATTTGTCGCTAGTCGCGTTTTTAAAAATGTGTCGCTAGAGGGGTCTGAATAGTCGCTAAGTTAGGAACACTGGATCTACAAACTATTGAATCATGGGGGTACTTAGTATTGCCCATGTTTTTTTGTTTTTCTTTTTGGCTTTATTTTTGTTAAATAAATAACGTCACAGTGAAAAGATTTTGTTCTTCATCTCAGATTGTATTTGCCTAATACTGAGACCCATTACGATCAGATGACCTTTTATATTATGCTTTTATACAAAAAAAAAAACATGGAATTAAAAACGGTTGTACTAACTTTTGAACATGACAGTATTTGTGTGTATATATGAACATTTACATTTTTAAATCTTTGGTTTGGACTACGTATGTAGGTGTGAAGATCATCACCCAGCAGATGCAGCCGAGTAAGATTCTGCCGAAGCCCTCAAACGCAGCCATGCCAAGTAGCAGCTCCGGACCCATCATGGTGGTGAGCAGCAACGGAGCCATCATGACCACAAAGCTGGTCTCCACCCCGACAGGTACATCAGGTTTGAACGCCAGCCCCAAATCCTATTCTGGTTAAACGCATTAACAACAACGAACTGCGAAAAATATCCATCTAAAAACAATGTAAAACACAGAGTGGGGTTTCCATCCATTTTTATAGGATTTTGAGTTTCAAACATGCCTTACTGCAAAATGTATAGCCGAGGTGGATAAAAGAAAAAAAAAAAAAATTTAATGTTAGTGTAATGTGAATATAAACAGATTTTACATATGCTAACTTTTTGTAAAGGTTTTAAATGTACTGTACATGACACGTGGATGTGTATATATATCTTATGTGTCGTGTGTGTGTGTGTGTGTGTGTGTGTGTGTGTGTGTGTGTGTGTGAGCAGGGACCCAGGCTACATACACCCGGCCCTCAGTCACACCATCCATCGGCGCTCGAATGGCCACGTCACCTGCTGGGACCACATACGTCAAAACCACCAGCGGCAGCATTATTACAGTCGTGCCCAAGTCTCTCGCTACGCTGGGTGGAAAGATCCTTAGCACCAACATGGTTTCCGGTAATTTGCTGGGAGACAAAAACAATATTTAAGGAACAGGGTGTTCACATTCATGTTAAATAACTCTTAGTTGCTTCATGTTGTACAAAAGTTCCTAGCCGCTCAGGGCTTTCCTTTAGTCATGGCGTGATGAAATATGAAAACATAATCTCTTAAATGGCATCTTGTATCGATTAAAAGTTTGTAATAAGCATAATACTGTAAGAGTGAAGAAAGGCAGGAGAAAGTATAGAATCTAAACTCGCGCTCCGTAGGACTTAGCATGATTTCATGTCTACCCTGATAATTGACAGGCACCACTACGAAGATCACCACCATACCCATGACCTCCAAACCCAATGTCATCGTGGTGCAGAAAACCACTGGGAAAGGAACCACCATCCAGGGCTTACCTGGCAAGAATGTGGTCACCACACTGCTAAATGCTGGGGTAGGGATAATAATTATAATAATAATAATCATAATAAACCAATAAACCAGTTATTCTGAGTTGAAGTCAATTAAAAGTGTGTGCATGTTCCTCAGGGGGAGAAAGCTTTGCAGGCTGTGCCGGGAGCAAAGCCTGCAATCATCACTGCGTCTCGGCCCATCACGAAGATGATCGTAACGCAGCCGAAAAGTCTGGGCTCTGCCGTGCAGCCGTCCACCACCACCAAGCTCATCCCAACCAAGATAGTCTACGGCCAGCAGGGCAAGACCCAGGTCTGCTAAAGATTTTGGTCTTCTGGTCGTGCCTGATTTACCTTGCTGAGATGCAGCATTTCACCCAGAATGCTTTGCAGGTGCTGATAAAGCCGAAGCCAATGGCGTTCCAGGCGACTGTAGTGAGCGAGCAGACAAGACAGCTGGTGAGCGAGACGCTGCAGCAGGTGACGCGCGGTCCTGAAGCAGCCGTAATCCCAGGCTCTAGCCAGGAGGGGGCGCCCAAGGATGACTCTCCAACCTACATGGAGAGCAGCCCCACATCTTCAGACAATACTCATGGTGAGGGATTGCAGTAGATCGGCCACATGCTTTCCCATTTGGTCAATGTATATTTTTTACTAATTTTTACACAGCTTTACAACATGAAAATATTCTTTATCTTTAATGTTACAAATTTAAAAAGTGCACGATTTCTTTAATCTTTAAGTGTTTCACAATCGTTTCTTTCTCTTTAAACAGCCACACATTTATTATTCAAATTGCAGTGTGGCTATGCAATGCTTTATGTCTAATATATAAATAGAATAACACGTTTAATAATTTATATTGTGTGCCCAAACGTAGCGCGCTTGTTAAAAGCTCTGTATATGGCCAAGTCATATATGGTGTAAATATCCTGATGCCATCCATCTTCAGCCTTCACCAGCCTTAACACTGGGTCCCATTTTGTCAACAACCTTGCTAATGGTGTGCATGGGGACAAAGATTGTTCTGATCTCATCCAACCACAACAAAAACGCTAACTGTGGTTTAATGACGCTTGTTGACATTCAAGAAATGATCTTGCGAGATGATCACAGGAAGGGCTTTTTCCTTCAATGCTTCTAAACAGCTCATGAGCATTATTTTTTTCATCAGTTAAGATTGTGTGATTTTAAAACCATGAGCTCATAAGTCTCCATCTTATAGGGTTGGTAACCTTAGGAAAGTGGACCGTATGTTAGCTAAAAAAAAAATTCTGTTACACAGTGTTTTTTCAATGTATTGTAAAGAAGAAATATTGTTCATGGCCGTGTTATCTGGTATCACCCGAAAGAGCACGGGTTCCCTTTTTGCCTCCAGGACGTGGTTAAGAGGGCCTTTCAAACAGAACATCAGTTTATTATGGGAACATTTTTGTCAAAACAGAGAGAAACGGTTTTTACTCAGTTTTATTTTTTTCATAAAGAACATTTATTCAGAAGGGTGCTATGTTACACTATATTACTTTATTAATAAAGAGTTAATTAAATAAAGAGTAATATCATGTTTAAAGGGAAATATCAAGGATGATGGGTATCTATACCTATGAATAGCATGTGATCCGGATCAAATGATTATTGGCATATTAGTATACTTTACTTTGATCTCTCTGCCGTTCTGTAGACACCCAGTCCGTCGTGCACGTCATCAGCTCCAGGGCTCAGGAATGGACAGAACAAGAAGTCTCAGTGGAAGCGAGTCCCACCATCATTTACCAGGACATAAGTGGAGAGGCCCAGTCTGCCACGTCTACCATTAAAGCCCTGCTAGAGCTACAGCAGACCACAGGTGCGTATGTGCAGTATGTGTGCATGTGTTATTGAAGGCTATTTTATTGTACCTGTTTTCCCTCTTTAGGTAAGTGTTGCGCAATTTTTTTCTAGTGCTTTTAATAACACAGCTGTATTGCTCTTATCAGCAAAGGAAAAGGCAGAGGCCAAGCCACGGCAGCACACCATCGATCTGAGTCAGATGGCCGTGCCCATACAGATGCCCACGGAGAGGAGACAGTCTCCTGAACCCTCTGGCCAGGCTGCAGGGGAGCCTGAGATCCCAGCAGAGGCCACAGGTATCAGTACTGTTAACTCCAGATGTTTATATTATTGTGCACGCTTCATTAAAAAAATGGGTCACTATGAGCCAAGAGTATATAAGTTTATATTCTTATTTAAGTTTGGAAATGTTATATGATATCATTAATTGATATAAGATACAATCAGTATTTTTTTTAGGTACTGATTTTATGGTTATGATTTTTATGATCGGGGTCTGACTTGTTTTAACATTTCAGGTTTCTGTTTACATTTTAATTGTTTTTTTTTTGTTTTGTTTTTGATTGCAGTTCACAGACAGTAGAGGCCTTTAAAATGAAAATGTTTTAGAATCCAAACTCGCTTTCAATAGTAAATACTGTAGTAATTTCCATTTGTGACATCATTGCTTCAGTGTTCCATCAACATCTTAGCTCATTTAGAAGCTGTTACCACTTTTGAAAGGAATATGTTCATTCCTGGTCGTGCGAATAATAAGTGTGAGAAAAGTTAAAAAAAGAAAAGTAATATGGTAAATTAATGTTTTCAGGTAAATCAGGAAAGGTTGCAGCAGGAGGTGAAGTGACTACATCCTGCAGTCAGTCACCAGCTCTCTCTTCCACTGTGAAAAGCTCCAACGCTCCCGCTTCTACCAGCAGCAGCAGCTCAATCACTGTCCAGGTACTACGGTAACACTGCAGTGCTGATGTGTGTGTGTGTGTGTCTGTTTGATGTGTGTGAACATGGGTTGTGCGAAGGCTGAGACTGATGTAAGAAAAACCTGACCCACTTTAAATCTCTCTCTCACTTGCATTTCAATACTCGCATGATTGCTATAGCAACCGGTGGGAGGATGAAAGCATTTGGGAATAAAGCCAGTTTTATTGTAATAAGAAGTGCCCTGGTTTAAAACCCTGCTGCCTGATGTGTTGCAGGCAGGAGCTCTCAAGCCGCTGGAGGAGCAGGCCCTAGTGGAGGAGGGAGAACTGGAAGGTGATACGTTGGACCCTCAAACAGGACTGTTCTACAGATCAGTAAATCCATCAACCCCACCTCCTCCTCCTCCTCCTCCTCCTCCTCCTCCTCCCCCTCTACAGCAGCACCGCACCCCCCCACACACCCTTAGCAAGCCAGTGGTGCTCTCTATATCCACGCCCACCAAGTCGACGCTCAGCCAGACCGAGGTCTCCAAAA
>JAOVVB010000008.1:8567165-8583433 GCA_028570985.1 Heterobranchus longifilis | reverse complement strand
GTGAATTCAGCATGTACAGCTGCCTCCTTACCCGTCACCTACAGCATTCACGGTAATGTTTTTCCCCCAAATAAAATGATTCATGTTGCAGTTTCATCTGTGAGCTTGAAAAGGAAGTTTACCATCTTTTTTTAATGATCTTGCAGGTTTGCCTGAAAATGTTAGTTTCATGTTAAATATTTGCAGACGGCTAAATTCTCTTCCTTTGAATTCTTATAATATAGGCACGTCCGTAGCGTAGGCTGCATTGTCAAGTCAATTTTATTTGTATAGCGCTTTTATTTAAAGCAGCTTAACAGAATTAAAAGAAAATTTCAGTTTATCTAAAAGTAAACCTTGTGCAAACATTTGTAATCTAGCTATCATTTTTGCCAGCAAACTTGCATACGAGCCTTTCATTTCGTCCGCAGTGGCATTATTGGGACAACTTGCACCACTATGCAATGTCAGCAATATTTATTTTCATCCAGAGTTGCATCAATATTTGCCCAAGACCTTGTGTTAGGACGGGAGATCAGCTCCTGAAGCGTTCTAGAGCACTCTGTGGTTTCCAGTTCATAATGCTCCTAGAACCACAATTTCACAATTTGAGTGATTCACAATGAATTATTTCGTTGATATCCTGGAATATGCCTAAAAACTTAATTTATGGTAAAACCTGCTCATTCAGTACATTTAGGTCATCAGCTGACTTTATTTTATTGCCACATAATGTTGTTGTGCCAACTGGAGCAACCCCAGATCATAACACATCGCCTCCACATGGGCACTATGCATGATTGGTACACCTCTTCATGCTTTCCCTTCTCACCCTGATGCACCAATCAGTCTGGAGTAGCGTCAGTCTGGTCTCGTCAGACCACATGACCTTTTTTCTTTTGCTCCAGAGTCCAATCTTTATGCTTCCTTGCAAAGTGAAGCCCTGGTTTCTGATTAGTCCCATTAACAAGTAGGTTACTTATACTGTAGCCACAAAGCTGTTTAGTACAGCGGACCCTCGGCATACAAATTTAATCCATTCTAATAATCCATTCCAGCTTGGCTTTTCACTGACACAAACGAGTCTTGAACGGTTCCCAGACGTATACGTAACTTAGCCGCCATTCGGTTCAGTTTGTTCATTCATATGCTGAAATTGCTACGTATGCCAGTTTCAATTCTTAAAACCAAAATTTATAAGGGAGGGCATTCGTATGCAGAGGTTCCACAGTACTTTATTTTCACTATTAAACATAGCTCTGCTTTCTGCTGCTGATATTTTACAATGCTTCTTCAACAAGCGAAGTTGTTGGTTCAGCACTTTTCTTGCAGGTTTTAAAAACCTGTTGGACAATCCAATTCAATTCAAATCCAATTCTTTGCCTGATGCCTTCTTTAAAACAATAACATTACTTATAAATGATAACCTAAATGAATGTAGACTTCAACAAATTCAGATTTCTTTATCTAATTCTCACCTACAAAGCAAAACATCCCCTTATCCCGTCATCTCTCTCTGAGCTCGTACAGCACAACACACCTACTCACATTGGACTGGAAGTGCCCAAGAGCAGACTCAATAGTGCAGCAGTGGTTTCAGTGCCATCTTCCAAATGCCACTGTGACTTTATTGTACTTCCTTTCCCTTAAAGAATCAACTTAAATCATCTATTTTCTACCAAAATGTTTCCCCTTTCTTCTCCCTGTTGGTCTTTTTCCTTGTAGCCTTTTTTTGGAAAATGAACTTGACTTTTGGGATTTTTTTTTAATATAACGTGTTTCTTTTAGAAGGTGTTTTAGAAAACACACCACACACACACACACACGCATACACTGAAAACCCCGGACCTGAGAATTAGTCTTGATTAGCAGATGTGTGCACACAAAACAAACAAATAAATAAAAAAATGAAATGTTATTCTTGATGTTTTGAACATTATTCCTACTACAACTTTGAGTTGATATATGAATTTTCCCCTTTATATCCTGGATGATAAAAGTTGCATAATGAGACGATTGTTGTAGTACAGATAAACCCTTAATCTCTGTCCTGTAGGTGATCCCGCAGTACTCCATCATGCCTGATTCGAGCCAGTCAAATGTTGTGGTTGAGCCAAGCGGCTTCCTGGAGATCACCGACTACACCAGCCAGCGCCTAGACGACGAGGCCACACTGGACCAGGAAGTGGACAGCAGTAATGATGAGGGTGCAGCGCCCAGTCCCATGGAGACCTGCGCTGACCAATCACAATGAGCAAAAGACTATACTTGTTATCTTCTTGAACACTCCAGCGTTCACACAGTTACGAACTCCGCTGAAGTAAGGAGTAAGAGAGAATCTGGCTTGACCGGTGGCATTCTAAGGCATTTCCTGAAGAGAATTTTATAAAGAACACTTCCTAACGAGAACTCTTCAGTATCTTATGGTTGGGCAACAAATAGTTATTGTTCAGAACTATTTCTTCTCAATACTTTTTTTTTTTCTTCTTCCATTACAGGACAGTATTTCACCCTGAACTGAGATTTCCTTTTAATACATTTCAAAAGCAGAGGTTCAGAATAGTTTGGTTTTGTTTACTTAAAAACATGTATTATGATTAACATGATCTGCAAGTCAGACAGGAAGGACGATTGTTTATTGGCTCACCTTAACTGGTCATTCATTTTGTGTATGTGTGCTGGATATGATACTGTAGATTGAGCTCTCGCTTTAGAAATGATTATGTGAAATTGTTAAGACGAGATTCTTAAATAGTTTCCTTGCCGTATTTGTCTGGAGGGAGTGTGTGCACTGTACCGCTTAGTGTAAATACTGTCACAATACTTAACGTGGGTAGTCGTAGAAGATTCTTATTGTCATGATGCACTTGTAAACTGACATTTTTCTCTAGGTTCCGAAAGCGAAAACATCTGGAATTCACTCAGTCATGCTTTGTTGTCTTTAAATGTACAATTTATAATTTGAATAGAGTAAACTTTAATTAAGGATTCTTGCCAAAACCTTATCTGTGGCATTGTTTTTATTCATAAAACTCAATAGGATTCACTCCTTATCGGACGAGTACTGTAGATGTTATCATCATAATGCTTGAGTTGGCAGGTTAGAAGCTCCTGCTTCACGTTTAAATTTCGGAAAGTACCAATTTCCCTATCAATCAGCTGATAGCATTGTGCTGCCTAATGAAAGGCCAGGGTTGGAGGTGTGTGAGGGATTACGTGTTACCAGGTAAACACACAGGATGGGTTTCTTGGTGGATTCCAGTGCCTGTATCAGTTCTATGTGTAGGAAAGCTTTTAAAGATTACCGCCTTTATTTATGGTCCATGAGCTGTGTGAAGCAGAGGCGGCGGCTGGCCTTTGTGGAAATTCAGAGAGCGTCACTAAAAGCCCCTTTCAGACCCTTATTTGCACACATTTACTCTCCTACCGCATGTCACTTTCTGTTTCTCTGTCACTCCATGCCCTTGATGCCATATTTCCATTAATTTCCATGTTTTTCACTGGGACTTTCCGAGGATGTTTTCCTGTCATTTGCCACAGCCGTCCAACCTTTGGATAGAATCATAGTGTTGGGGTCATGATAATTTGTGTGATTTTTCCAGAAAGACCTGCATATTATGTAACATCAGATAACGTGCATCTAGCGTTACGCTTCAATATAAAGATAACCTTAAAGTTTATTACGAGTACTATTTGAAGGTTTTTGAACAGACTTTTTTTTTTCTCTGTCTTCTCCCTTTAGCTTCCTGTTTGTCTTCCCTCTTTGTGTTATGTCATCTGACACAATATTATGCCCGTGCGTGTGTGTACATATTAAAAACAAGTGTAAAATAACCCATGTGGCCAAAAGGCTGGCAGCTTCAGATGTCTTTATAAAGTTCTGGGATTTCCCATGATTCAATGCACATATTAAATGGACCTGGTTTTCTCAGATTGGATAGATCTGTACGAATAGCTAAAGGAAACACTGAATACTTTTGAAAGGGTGTTGTGTCTTGTGGTTCTGACATAATACGAGTCTGAGACAATCAGCTGGTTGAAGTTACACTTTCAGTTTCGGGTACCTTGTCATGATCAAGCGAGGCATCAGGTGCGGGGAAAACCCGTGTACAAGCTTAAACTAGTTCTGCATTGTCCAGATCCCTGTGCGCATAGGTGTCAACTTTCAACTCGCAGATCATCATTATTGACCAAATCTAGGATTTATCTATAACTGATTTAGGATTGGGATCCAAAAGGTAGTTTGGCAACCAAAAGATATGCACTGGGCATTTAGGACCAGTTGGACCAGGCGCAAAAACAGGCCCTGCGAGTTCATATAGTGTGTAGAGCAGTAGGTTGTTCTCGATCACTAGTTTCATTTGGAGGAATGGACGCCTTTCTTTGGTTCAAGCTGAGTTTTTCTACTGTAAGATTCATGTGACTGAGAGAGTTTGTTTTATTATCATTTTTTTTGTTTTCCAAAAGCAATCAGTGTCATGTGGAAACACGTACACAAGTTAATTAGATGATCGAGGATTTCCTGCACTGATCCTGTCTTGATTTCAGACTGTTATGTTAAGCTACACGCTCCTAGAAAGACTTTTATGGCCACTTATGGAAGATTTGTAGCTCTGACTAGAAAACCTGGCCAGGTTGACATTACAAGCAAATTCATATACTTAGTGACCGGAGACTCTTAAGATTTCTCTTAAGCTGAGTTGTAACCGTGACAAGAATATTACAAACAGGAAAATGTTTATATAGTCTGACTTATCAGACAGCGCTTTGTTATATGATTAAGGGAGCAACTGTTTTATAGCTGCTATAGTGCAAGTTATAACAGAAACTAATTTTTCACCATCCACAACATAAACCTATCTATACATGGCTAAAACATAAAACGTAGGTTATTAATGAAAAAAAATATATAAATATTGCTGTGGCAAAATGCTGTGGTATAAGAGAAATTAAACACTTTGGGACATAATGTTATAAGAAAACATCAGGTGATCATTACTTTCCTGCTAACCCCCTAATTTTTATATCTAAAATATGGCAGAAAAAAATTGACCTATTTAATTGCAGAGTTGACATAAGGTATTCAACATGGAAAAGGTGAGTGAGCGTGATGTGCTCAGACCTCTGACTAAGATGTGGACATGTGTCTCTGGTTAGTTCTCTGGAATTTTGCAGGCTTCAGGCCAGGATTTATGGAACAGGGTTTCTTTTTGGCGACACCCTTTTCCTTTTCCTTTTCATTCATGTCTGCACGCTCATTTGGAAACCCTGCCAGCCCTTCAGTGGTATCAGCTCAGAGAAACAACCACATGATGCTTTTTAAAAACAAAACCTGGACTTGACGCACCTTTCGTCTGATCTAGGACACGGCAAACGTAGGTTTGCGTAATTGCAGTGCTCAGCTGATGCACCAAGCACGTCACATTTATGCATTTCCACATCGTGCAGTTACAGCTGGAACATATAACGCTGGAATGTAAATCATTTTATCTCGTGGATAAAAGGTGAGGTGCTTTTTCCCAGGAGTGGAGGAGCGGCATGTTGGCCAGCGGCTGAATAAAGTAATCACAAATGAGGCTCCACAGGAGTGAACTCGGCCCATAAATTCCCATTTTCTCTCTCTTATTTTTTTTTTTTACCCCACTTCTTGCTCAACGCATTGCTGTTTCATAGCTGAGTCAACCGAATCTCACCAATTTCAGGATGGAAGATGATAGCTGTGTGACTGTATTTAAAGTTATTTGTATCAGTACCATTGCCTTTTAAAATAATATTAAAATTATTTAACATGAGCTGCATTTCAAGTGAAAAAAATTAGTATGGCCTACCATGTTTTTAAATCTGTGATTTTAAAAATGATTGGATTCAATAACATGCATTCAGTGCCAACTTCAGATTTATCCAGAATAAGGAATCTTGGGAACGAACTGGGACATTGTTTATTGTTTCTTTTGAAGTGCAGGGATAATGATGTGTTGTCCACGACTAAAACATGTATGACTGTGTAGTGACTCCAAGAGAAAGCAGTGCTGGTGTACTGGTATCCCTAATAAAGTGGACAGAGCTAACTAACCTGTGTGTAATGTATAACTGATGAGTGAGTCTGTCCACTTTATTAGGAACACCTGTGCACCTTCACGCTCACTTTGCGTGCCGTGGCATGGTTGTTGACCCATTCAGTTTCCACTGTTGTTAACAGGAACCGACAGGAATCTGACTCTACAGTAGGAAACATATTCACCTGAACTCTGGAGTTAAAGACTGGAACACAGCCAGACAATTTTGTTCCACCGTTCAACTTCAACTTCAGGTCCTGTCATCAGCTTAAATGAGTCTGGCCATTATCCTTTGACATCTCACATCATCAAGCTGCAGAACTGTCACTCACATGATGTCTTTTGTGTTTGTTTGTTTGTTTGTCCGTTCGTTTGTTTTATACCCCATTCTATATAAACTTAAAAAACATTAGATTTATTATATATTATTATATATTATATTAGCTATTAAAATCCCAACAGTTTCTAAAATACCCAAACTTGCCAGTCTGGTGCCAAGAACCATGTCAAAGTCAAACGTTATTAAAGGAACATTCTTGACTATTCTGTTTGACGTGAACTTTAACTGAATGTCTTGCCCTGTCTCTACATGATGTCATATATTGCGTTGCTGCCCATAATTTGCTGATTGGATAATTGAACGAATATGTAGGTGTACAGGTGTTTCTTATAAGGTAGATAGTAAATATATGTAGAATTGACTAGACTGCTGTGAGGAAATCTTTTGTCTTCAGTGTGAAATTGACAGTGCCTGGTTACAGCATGTTGCGAAGACGTCTGGGTTTAATCCTGTTCCAAATAGAACCTGACCCACTTTTAGCTTAAAACATTAGTGCATGACATGTTTAGCTCTCAGATCTTTCTCTGGTCTTTCGCCATGGCGATCTGATTTAATCACATATCTGTGAGTGAGAATGATGAGCAAGAAGGATGACCGAGTGTGGTATTGCCCTTATTCGCACTGTTCCCACTGGTCCTTCTTAAAACGTAGTGCTGGGTTCTTCTGTAGTCTTTGTTGATTAATACATTGAAATCATTTGTTTTCTTTGAAGTCCTCCACCAAACTACGGAGGACTCTTTGCACTTTGATGAAACCGCGATCAAGGGCTTATTTCATCAGAGCTATTACCTAATATGGTTCAAGATGTATTTATCTTCTTGGTTTACTCTGTTCCTTTATTTCTCCTACAATTCTGAAAAAGCAGACAGAACTGACTCATCAGAAAGTATTTCGATGTCATCCAACCTTCAAGATGTCTCAAGAGCGCTGTCTGAACTCCAGACTCTGTTTTCACAGGAAATCGTCTCATTCTGAAAGGAAATCATTTGATGTTCTTTCTTTCAGTCATTCTGCATGGCTGCTACGTAATGCTGGCTGTGAGGGCGAATGAGTTTCACTAATGTAATGATGTTTTGTCTGGCTTCGAGCTCGGCAGGAGCACGAACTCTTCGTTCAGTCGGGTAAATCGTATAGATTATATATAATTAGAATTCTTAAGAAGCTGTTGGCCTTTTAAAGCATTCCTCCGCATAGCACAGATAGTGTTTCCTCATACCAGTTAAACAAGATCCTTGTGTGGTGAAACCTGAACCTCACCAGACAAACAAACAATGCATTCCAGGGCTAATAACTGTAGAAAACAAGTCTTGCGTTTTAAATGTTGAATGATAAATACTTTAGTATACTCCAAGCTGAGTTTTTCTTATTGTAGTAAGAAATAACATAAACCTGTTATAATGGCAATCTGTGCGCACTTTCATTATGATATCCTGCTGCCATATGAGAATGTCAATATTTTCCCCCAACCACATTATGTATACTGTACAGTATATGTATTGATTAAGTTCAATGGCTATTAATTGATAATAAACAGAAATAGGGAAAATGTATTACAAGGTCTCAGAAGGGTTAAAGAACATGTTATTAGGCAAATTAGCTACTCTTAATTGGTCCTAGTAAAAGCATTCATACAACATATTGAACATTCTACATATTGAACGTTCTACTGGGGATAAGTGGTTATGCATTACCTGGGTCTCAGTGTGCAAACACCAATCAGCCATAACATTAAAACACAAGCTATTAATCCCAATATTTTGTTGTGTCCCCTTATACCACCGAAACACCTCAGAGTCTTCGGGACATGACTCCACAAGACCTCAGAAGGTATGCTGTGGTATCTCGCACTGGTACATTAGCAGCAGATCCTTTAAGTGTTGTATGTTGCAAGGTGGAACCTTCATGGATCAGGCTTGTTTGTCCAGCACATTCCATGGATGCTCAATTGAATTTTGAAAAACTAGAGGTCGTGTCAACAACCTTGAACTCTTAGGCTGCTAAGCCCCATGCACAGCAGGCTGTGATGCACTGAGTGTTCTGGTGCCTTTCTGTTATAGCCACACAATGTTAGTCAGTGATGTTAACGTTGTGGTTTTTCAGTGTAGGTACCATAGAACCTTTTAATGTTAATGCAAACCACCATAATTCTTTTTCCTGCTCCAGTGCTGCAACAGTGTGTGAAAATGCCGAGTATAGTACCCAGTAAAAGGAGAAGAGATTTGGGAAGACTTTCTTTCCCAAATCATATTTTATTGTTGTTTTGAATTTGCATTATATACTTCTGTAATAAAAATATTGACATTAAAACATGTAAATGTAAATTGAATTCAGAATCTGTTCTTAAACTATGACTGAGCTCAGAAAAAAATTAATAAAGCAGAAAGATGTTACTAATGTGTGATAGCATACACCTGTTTATTGTTTATAGAATCGAACAAATTCCACTGTGCTGAGTCTTTGTGCTGTTTTATTAATGCTGAATTTAGTAGGCCTCCACACCTGCACATCTGGAGTTAATCAAAGACTGTGTGTGTGTGTGTGTGTGCGCGTGGGTGTGTGCGTGCGTGTGTGTGTGTTCGTGTGTGTGTGTGTGTGCGTGCTTGCGTGTGTGTGCGCATGTGTGTGTGCGTGTGTGTGCGTGACTAAGCATTGCTTGGCCTTGGAGTTACTGCTTCATCAGTATATCAAGCACAGGATTGTAGTCTTGGTCATGACTGTTTTTTACTCATTTATTCATTCTTTCATTAAACAGTCCATCCATCAGGCCAGAAATATTCCCATGAATGATTTACTGATATATCATCAATGGGGATATTTCTGGCCCGATGGATGAATTGATAATTGAATGAATGAATGAACAAAATACAGCCATGAAGAACACTACAATCCTATGCTTAATGACTTGAGGAAGCGATGACTCCAAGGCCAAGCAATGTTTAGTCACACACACACACTACAAGTGACTTTTTTTTAAAGAATCTTAAATTTAAGATATTATGTCCACATATAAAAATCTTTTAAAATAAAATAAATAAATAAATAAAGCAAAGCCAAACATCTGAAAAGCAAAGAAAAAATTCCTGATGCCAAATATAACATCTAAAAAAAATAATAATCTTCATGCATTCTCTTGATGTTTGTCATACATTGATGTACATTACTATAGAACATGATTATTGCATCATATGATTGACATACCCTGTATATTACATACTGTTCTTCCTCACTTAGTGCTGTATAGGCATTGTTTGTCCCATGTCCTGTATCCTGTTGGACGGTAAAGCTTTACGTCCTGGAAGAAAAACAGGCTACGCGGCCTGGACGCTCATCTCAGCTGAATATTTCACACTTCATGTGTTAGGCATAGGTTTCGGTTTGTTTCTGTCACATTCTCATTTCAGAATTTCTCCTCTTGTGATTTCATTCATTAACAACATGGTTGAATTAACTGAGGTGAACAGTGTCAAGTGACCCTGATCTCCTTTAAAACCACTCAATAACAACAAGCTAATTTCAATCTCACCATGTGTGAGCCAGCTTTGTCCCTCAACGAAATGTGTTTGTGAGGAAAATAAAGAAGTCCATCTGGAGCAGTTGCTCAGACCATTCAGTGTTCATCAGTTTAAGTGAGAGCAACAGAGTCTGGAATGTCTGTGTTCAGCTTGCACTTCTTAGTCATTACCGTGGCTATAAAAGAACACAGCTACAATATGGCAAGGATTATGTTACAGATGTTTAATATACGATCATCCAAGGTGCAATTTTAGTAAGAGTGTTTCAATTCTAGTGTGGTTTCTAATACACCCTCGCTGATTTCCCCATCATTGTCATTCCTAAAAACGGGAAATCCCATCTTCCATTTTAAGGGCTTTATTAAAGTCTTTATTGGCTCATGGAAGGGGTGATAGATGAGGCGTTAAAGGCCCAAGGAATAAACTCGACATAATGATTGATGATAACTACAACATTTCTGTTGTTCTAAATGTTTTTTTTAGGGTTTTTTTCTTCTTTTTTTCCCCCAGAACAGCAAAATTTGGGTGGTGAAAGTATTCATAAGTGTAAACACATGTGAGAAATGCACTTCATCTTTCAAAAATTCGCTACACATTAAATCACATATCTAATATGTTAGTAATAAGTTAAAACAATGTGTTCTGTGCATGCAAAGTGAGGAAGATGGATGTAGTACTGCAGTTTGGTTGATTCCTGAGGTTTTTATGTATTAAATCTAAACTACTAGACACATCTGTTAAAAAAAAAAAAAAAGAGAGAGAAGCTAATAATTGTAATAGAGAAGGCCTTAGTGAGACAAACCCACATGTTGACCTTTATCAGGTACAGTTGGAATTAAAGTTGGAATTATACATTGTCGTGAGATAAGACATGGGCATTATGACAATGAGACTGAATCCAAGGGAATACCTCCATAATCAATGTAAAATCTTCGACTGGATCAATGAATTAGCTGTTTCGTCTCTGGTCGTTCATGGATTTTTATGTTTGTTTGTTTGTTTGTTTAGTGAACATTCTACTAATGAATGAACCATTTAAGACCAAAACCTGGTTGATTTACCAGGGAGTTGGGATCACAGTCAACACTTAAAAAGTTTAAAACAACAACACCAACAGGCACAGGTGGTGTAGTGGTTAGCACTGTGGCCTCACACCTCCAGGGTTGGGGGTTCGACTCCTGCCTTCAGGTCTGTGTGTGTGGAGTTTGCATGTTCTCCCCATACTTGGAGGGTTTCCTCTGGGTATTCTGGTTTTCGCCCACAATCCAAAGGCATGCAGAGTGGGTTAATTTGAATTGGCATTTAAAAATTGCACGAGGATGCCCGTGTGGGTGGGTGCTTGTGCCATGTGAATTAGCAGCCTGTTCAGTATACTCTGCTTGTACAAGCCGTGAGTGAATGAACAACAGAAAAAATATCTCATTCTCTGGATATGAATTGTAATCTCATCTAAAGCAGGCAGTTTACTTGCACAAATTAAAGGATATGAAAAGTATTATGAACAAAATATAACTAGCCATGTGTTTCTCCTTTGATAGATAAGTAGTTTTTCAATGTTTAATGAAGAGTGCCAGTAATTATGCATTATAGGTTTGAGTAAATACTTATCATCTGATACATACTCATATAGTACAAACTAGAATAACTCTTTCGATTGTGTAAAGCTGCTTTGCGACAATGTCAATTGTTAATAGTGCTATACAAATAAAATTGAATTGAATTGAATTGAATTCATATAGGTGTGTCACGCCTCCCATGTGGGGCAAAAGAAAAGCATTCTTTCTGTAAAAATAATAATACTGTCTGTGCGGGAGGGAGGACATTACTCTCTGTATTCTGTCAGTTACAGACCATCTGGGGGGTCTGTGAGGTCAAATATGCAGAGGAGGGTGGATAGAGCCCTCTTCAGAGTATGTTACGCTCCTTGTGACACAACATGAGCAGCAGCTCCAAAAGATAAGACTGACTGGGTCTCGGAGGAAGCACATGTTAGTCTTCACCCTCCCTGTTGGAGAGATGGTGGGTAAGAGATTAGAGAGATGCGGGAAGTAATGAGGACCAGCTATGGCTAGTCTTAAACCCCTTGGAGTGCGAATGACTAATCAGACAAACACAAGAATATGTTTATCTGAGGTTTGTGATTCATAAAAGACCAAAAATTACTTTCACTTGTAAATTCAAAATGAACCTGGAATTGGGTGGAGTTCATATTTAGAAAAAAATGGGCCATTAAATGTAATCCGCTCTTCCTGTTCCAATTTTGCATAGTCGAACAAAAGCTTTCTTGAGTTTTGTCTGCCAGAGAGTCTTAGTAATGTTATGTTACTGTTCTTGTTTAGAAAAATGGACAAAGACGGTTCTCCCCAATGAGGAAATGAAAGATTTAAAATCACAGTAAAATTTCTTCAGTAAAGCGAGCTGGTGCTTTTTTGTTATGTGGAATCAACATTGTAATGTTACTAAAAGTAGACAGTGAAAGTACAAAATGCTAGTTCCTCATCTTTAATGAAAAATTACCATAAGAGTGGTTATAGTGATATCATAATTTAACTAAACGTTATAGAAAAAACATATATAATGTAATGTTTCATTGTGTTGTGCATTACTATACTGTTTATATATAAAAGTTATTTCTTGGACAGACACTATTATTTAAAAGAACTTACCAATGATGTAGTATTCAAATCCAAACAGGTGTAACTATGTGCAGATTAAATATATCTGGGGATGACTTAATTATTGCAAGTTTGTTTAACATTTCGAATCATACATTTGTATTTAAACATTTCTTTTCAGATATTTAGTTACATTTTTGGACTATTAAGACATAAATAACTTATGGAATTATACAACAGAGCACACAAGCACTATCGGTTTCTATAGAGCTAATCCATATTAAAATGTCAGTTAAGTATAATTTCACCATGTTTAAAAAAATTGAATTTCATAGATGAGCATTTTGGTTAAACAGGCAAAATGTTTCACACCCAACCAAAGACATAAAGAGATTGATTTGTGCAAGCATACTGATTTAATCAGGTCCATGCTTCTGTGCCTAAATTTCCTGACTCAGAAAGGTGTCGTGCAGTAAAAGTTTAGAAAAGTGTGACTCAGTATCATGTCATAAAGGAGGAAAGTGTGTGCAATCTGTTTGTAATTTGGAGACCACCTAAAGCCCAAATGAACTGCGCTATTAACCCCCATCCACACAGAGGACATCAGTCAGAAGCTTTATGTCGGGAAGAGGCCGTGTCCAGCTAGGATATTTAACAGGACTGCTCTTAGCGCGCAGGAAATTTACCTGGCTTTGTTCTATTATATAGCCTACACTCTAATGAAAAAAAAAAAAACTTTAAAAGAAATCTTGAGAATTCAAGATGAGATCTTTAGAATTACCTGTAATCATTGCTGCCTTACAGCTCCAGGATCTATATCTTGAGCTCGGGTAACTGTTGAGTTCGGGTTTTGCACACACAATCTGGCTTGATTGGCAAAGTTTAATTGGTTCAGGTTGTCAGCGTATGTGTGCTTGTATGTTTGTGTGTGTGTGTGTGTGTGTGTGCCCGTGTGTGTGTGTGTGGTGTGCCTTGCAATTGACTATTAGACTGATCAAGGGTGTATTCCCACCTCATACCCAGTGTTTCTGGGAACTACCAGTGTTCATTTTATTTTCTGAAATGATTTGTAAACATTTTCCAGCTCATTGCCAACTAGAGTATACAAACTTCTCTTTTTAAAACCATTTGTTGATTTACTCATGTTTTGATGAACCACTACCGTAATATTGTAATATTATCCTGTGATTTCTTTTACATTATTTTGAATTCACATTTAATTAACACCCACTGTTCCTGGGATAGATTTCTCATTTGTATTTGTAGAACGTAACATTAACTATATGACTATTTCATATTTTCTACCTACAGTGTACGATTATATCAGTGTATACGTTTATGTCATACCGCTAGTCGATTCCACCGAATGGATATGTTTGGTGAGAGATGTGAAACACTCAGAAGCTGACCTCAACTCAAACCTGAAACCAAGACAGTGTGAGGGGGGTTTCAGAAAGGCAACAAAGCCAGACGCTTCATAGAGGCTTTAAAGTGTCTTACTGTATTCATTATCCTGCATGAAGTGGAGATGACTCTGCTGTGAATATAACGCATATCTGCTCTACAATGGCAGCTGTTTACCGACATACTATGAATTCAATCCAAGTTTGGGCTTTGTGGAAGTCCAGAGGGGCTGTTTTGCAGTCTTGACTTCAGAGGCCCATAGAGACTGCAATGCAGTGAGCTTGGGCTGTGGGAAATATTTTGCTTGGCAAACAGGAGAGACATTTTTACAGTATGTTTAGCAAATGACATTTTAAGAGAGTTAAAAGAGAGTTGCATGTACTCTAGGGTTGGCTAGTTATTTATTTGTTTTACTTCATTGGCTCTTGCATTCCCACAGAGAGACTACAAGCATGGAAAGTGATTCATTATTAGACAGAAATAATTATTTGATTGGAAATCCTTTAACCAAAAACATCGTGTTACTATCTGTCTGTTTGGGGGGGTTGCTATGGAGCTCTACATAATCTGTTTCATACTGTCTGAGTATGAGAATATGCCCATATATATGCACTTTTGAGATGGAATCGATAAATATGCTCATTTACTGAAATGACATTCAGTAGTGGATTAAAATAAATTGCCAACATCGAATTAAAATAAACCAACTAAACAAGAACAAGATCACAGGAATGGCTTAACTAATGTCTGCCGCTTTGGCTGCTGCTTATCTCAGTGCATGTGATGAGAGAAAAATAAATGTGTTCCAGTGCAATGGTATCCTAATTGATACCAGTTGTGGTTGTAAACTTACTCACTAAGAGGGGATGTTAGAGGAAGGCGAGAAGTGTGCAGGATCTCAACACACCACCCCTTTGGCAAAGAGCAAAGCAGACAGCAAACCATGTGAGCAATATGTAGTGTAGACCTATAGAGAGCTATAGGACAGGAAAAACTGTGGATCTTTATTCTGCTGTTGAAGCATCTCTCATCTTGTCCCAAGAGGGATTAACCGTTATAATGAGTTGGAAAAAAGACAGATGCAAAGAACAGGCTTTTTCTTTCAGCTTTATGCAGGTACAGCTCTAATCAAGAACAGACTGCCAAGAACAACACACAAAAAAACATCAACTAAAGTATGAGGTGAAGCAATCAAAATATTCGAACATTTTGAGAGCAAAACACAATAATCAGCATCTTCTTACACATAAGGCTGCCCTTAATAAAGTGTTTAAATTGAAAACTTCTATATAATCTTATTTTAGAAGCCTTAAGCTTCATGGTTTTGAGAGAATTATGACATGAAGGCCAACTTTCGAGCCAAAACCGAGGAATTGTTGTGAGCTATTCCCAAGGCTTGTTTCTGTCATGTGATCAGTGAAGCAAAGATGCTTCCTGTGTACCACAGTGGCTGCCATCAGTGGTCCGAATGTGTTCAAGGGGCTTTTGGAGAATGTTGAAGCCACAAAAAAAGACGTGTACACTCTGTTATGAATTATATTGAATTACCGATATGCATTGCTTAATACCCGCAAGCTGTTCTGTAAAATTGGACATTATGAGATTTGGATATTGTTTGAACACCATGTTATATTTTTTAACAACACTTTGTGGGATACTGTAGTGTAAGAACTGTGGTGAAGCAGAGAAAAAATGTTACAAAACCTAAAACCTTTCTGAGGTATTTGTGCACAAGAGACGTGAGATGCACGTGATGTACTATGATAGGCAACTGTCATCATGTACCAAAGTGAAAACAAAACTGGAAGAGGAGGAAGCTGATGATACTGTAAACTGAAGTTATTTTATCTTTTGTAATGCTTCTGGTAATCTTCAACAATGTTTGTAATTAAAAAAGGTTTCACAAAAAGTCAACACTTTTTCCTTTGATTCCTTTCCATTGATTGATATCCACATCATTTTTCTTCCTCATGATGCCATCTATTTTACGAAATGCACCAGTCCCTCCTGGAGCAACACCCGTCTACTACATGATGCTGCCACCCGTGTGCTTCGTGGTTGGAATGGTGTTGTTCGGCTTCTAAAGCTTTCCCTTTTTTTCTCCAGATGTAACACTGGTCATTATGGCCAAACAGTTTAATTCTTGTTTTATCAGACCAACGGAAATTTCTCCAAAAAAGTAAGATCTTAGTCTTTATGTTCAGCTGCAAACCATGGCAATTTGATGGTAGACCTTAAATGACATCCACAAGTACACTCCCAATTAACTCAAATGATGTAAATCAGCAGTTTCTAAAGCCATGACATATTTTTCTGGAATTTTCCAAGCTGCACAGTCAACTATATAAACTTTTGACACACT
>JAOVVB010000008.1:8548602-8559892 GCA_028570985.1 Heterobranchus longifilis | reverse complement strand
CCGATCTAATGACAACATAAAAATGACAACAATGGAAAATTTATATATATATATATATAAATAAATAAAAAGTCCTAGAAAAAGTGTTGAAATTATGAATTTCCAAGTAAGTCTTCAGCAGTCAAGGAAAATGGGGCAGGAGGAACTGACGTTAAATAGTGAAGAAAAGATGTAAAGCTTGTGTGGAAGTGTGATTTTCTGTGATTAGGGAACAGAATGCTTAGAGTCAATGTTTCACCATATACACCATATACCATATAGATTATGTAGTTTCATGTAAAAAAAAACAAAAACCTGGTATAATAATCGTGCACACAATTTAAAACACACTACTAAAATGGAAATGGCATCATACTAAACTGGTAGTATGTCAGCTAGCCTGGAAGGAGAACATGAAATAGAAAGGTACATAGTATTGCAAGATCAAGGTAACCCAATACAGAAAATTTAATAATAATAATAATAATAATAATAATAAAAGAATAAGACAACCACAGAAACATGCACACCAATAAAATTAAGTAGTGATGATTTCATACATTTTTTTATTAGGCAAACAATTAAAACTTTTTTTTATTTTGTGAGAGAGAATTATGTAGATCACAATATAACTTTATCCAATCATAGAGATTAGAATGTTTTACTCCCTTTTAAGATACCAAACTCATTTCGATAATTTCCTAATTAAAATAACAACTTATCTACTAGATTCCATGTCTATGGATTTTTTAAAATAGATATTATCTATAAGTTAGAACTTGTAGAATCAATAAGAATCTACAAAAAAAGTGCAGCTTTTAAAATCATTGACAATCTATGTTCCTTGATTAGAAAATACTGTAGGAGTTAAGGGAATGGCCCTCACGCGTTTCAGGTCTTATTTGACTGATCTTTATCAGTTTGTAGAAGAAATAATATTTGGTGTTCTGCAAGGCTCTATTTTAGGCACACTGATATTTCCTCTCTATATATGTTTCCACTGTTATGCTGATGACACACAGCTATATGTTTCAGCAAAGGCTGAAGAAAAACATTCTTATTAACTTTATTCTACTTAATTTTGACAGGATAGAAGTATTGTTACTAAAAACATGTGCAGCTAGTATTTAACCTTCTGAATATTACATAATAACTCTAGATGGCCTTTCTGTTTCAGCATGTGAAGCAGTAAAAGACTGATTTAAACAGTCTTTCATCTCAGAAGCAGGGCTAACAAAAGAAATATATCACTTCATGATGCAAGAAAGTTCATGCTTTTGTTACCTCTAGGTTGGTGAATGTAATGCCTTACAGTCTACGTGTTCTACTAGATGCATAAACAAGCTTCAGTTAGTCCAAAATGTAGCAGCCAGAGTCCTCACTAGAACCAGAAGATACGAGCGCATCACACTTATCTTATTTGAAATTTCACATTGATCTATTGACTTATAAAGCAATGAAGGGTCTCATGCCACAGTACCTGAGTTAACTGTTGGTGTTCGATATAAATGTACAGGCTATTTGTTGGTACATTGTATAAGGAAGACTATAGCAGAGGGCACAGCTTTTTCTTAAAATATCTTTTCAATTAGAGGTTGGGACTCAAACAGTCTCAGTGCTAAAGTTTAGGTGGAAAATGTATTTATATTTAGTCAAGCCTTTTGTGAGTAGTTTTTTTTTCTTAAGTAAAGGTGCAGATCTGGAGGACTCATGGGCATAGACTGTTATGGTGAACTGGTATGTATGGATGCTGTCTTCCCACACTCTCATGAGTTCAGTCAGATTTACTGATGGGAAAGTGGCTGGCTGCCTTATGTCCCAGGACACTCTCATGTCTGTGTTTTCTTCTGGTTTTCCCTTTCAGTTATGCTGTCATATCTAGTCCCTGCTTGAACTCTGCACTAAATATACACTGAACCTAACCAGTATGTGACTGTGAGCATGACAGTGAGAACTAACTCTCTCTCTCTCTCTCTCTCTGTTGAGCCACAAATTAAACTCCTGACTTACCAGTGATCCTGACGTCTTCTCTGGACCTGCCTAATCCATTTTGATTCTCATCAAATGGAAATCAATTACTGCTGCTGATGATAACCCCAAATGGTCTGCTTTAAGATACATGCTTAAAGAATTTTTTCACAAAAGTTGTGTTAAGGTGGTTTATGACTGCAGTCACTCTAGTAGTGTTAGGACATGAAATTGCAATGAGCAGTTTTGTCACTTACTATTCATCAATAAACAATTATAGCACTCAGTTATATAATGGATTTATTTGTGGCCATGCTATCCGATGAGGGTGGGTTCCCTTTTGTGTCTGGTTCCTCAGGTTTCTTCCTCATGTTTCCCCTTGCTATTGTTACCATTGGCTTGCTCATTAGGAATAAACTGATAATGCTCTACATTTATAATGAAAAAAAAAATATTATATATATATATATATATATATATGGAATTTCTGTAAAGCTGCTTTGTGACAATGTTCATTGTCAAAGGTGCTATATGCAGCTGCCTTTTTATCCATTTTTTGCAAGTTATGCTGTGTATCGGATGCAACACTAGCCAGGAAAAAAAATGGGAAGGCTAAATGAACATCTAAGCTTTAATCTTAGCTTTAGTACACTTTGTTTTAGAGACTGATTGAAAGTTACAGAGATGTTATAGTATCTGATATTTAGACAAGAATGCATAAACAGTAGATTGTGTAACAGCCTGGGAGTTGGCACATTAGCCTGGATTTACCTCTAATTTTAATTTGTTTTCAGCTGGTAATAATTTTTTCAGAACATTACGGTGAAAACAAACAGCAATTATGTCAAACAACATAATTATTTCATGCCAATTAGATTTTTCTTGTTTCTGGCAATGAGATTCTTACATAATAACTATCATAGATTAATTTTGGAAATTTTGAGTAGTGATGTCATCAGAAGTTTTGAGCTCATATTGTTGTTTGTTTCAACAAATAACAATAACAATTGGCACCAACTGATTTTTATTGAAATAAAATTTAAATATAATGTTGTTTTGGTAATTGTAAATTATAATAATAATAATAATAATAATAATAATAATAATAATAATAATAATAATAACAATAATAATATGTTTAGTCTTAAGCTCCACTGGCATTCGGGGTCAGGCCGATGGCACGTAACAGGACCGGGTGTGAACATGACTCTATTTATATGTGCTGACCATTTTCCTCTCAAGCTGCTTCCTGTTTGGAGAAGCCTGATGGATATTGTCCTGCCGTCTTTCTGCCAGCCAGCATTATGTTAATACAAACACACGTCACACCAGCTAATTCCATCCCTCATACATTTAAGTGCATGTACAAACACACAGGCCCAAAAAATATTCTGTTCTTTAAACAACAATTCATTTTGGGATATTTAATTTTTCCTAGACATTTCATTGAATAAGTTTAAACAGCGAAACAATATGACATTAGCACACACTTATAAAGGACAGATCATTTATTTAACAAAATATGGATATTCATAAATATACATTTGCTTATTTACATTAGTCATATACTTTTTTTAAGAATTCCTTCATAAAGCATAAATATTTAGTGGAACTAAGCAGGAGAGTCAGACTGAACTGAGCATTGCGTAGGTGTGTATGTGATCACTGCTAGTTTCGGCTGGTGCAGATTGCGTAGGATGTTAAACAAGAAGTGGTAGTGACCATGAAATACATAAGAGGAAATATCTTATCACTACAGCGTCAACAAGCGATGAAATGAACTTCTATTTATACACATAGAGATGACACATTTGAACACATAGGGATTTCCTCCTGTCTATTTCAGTCATGCCAGGTCCTTGTATAGACAGCAAATTTAAACAGCTTCCACTCTGTAATCTATTAATAACATAAGCTGAATGAATACTAATGCTAGCTTAAATCTGACACTCAGATACCTTGAATGGATATTATACATCCTTTGGATTTTTGGAAATGGAAATAAAATGGATATTTTCCTTTAGCAAATAGCTACATTTAGGCTAAAACACCTTATTCTGATTTTGAGTTGTGAAGACCAAATCAATAACAGGAAAGGTAACCGTAGCAGCCCTAAAGCTGTGAAAACATGTTGCAGTTTTACTGCAGGTGTCCGGACAGCAACACTTCCTCTGCTGTGGCTCGGTTAAATTATGTCACACACACACACACACACACACACACACACACACACACGCACACACGCACACACACACACATACACACACACACACACACATACACACACACACACACACACACACACACACACACACACACACACACTTGATGCTATGAACTCCTTGGCGGAGCTGTGCGTTTGGACCAGCGGCCTGGAGAGACGCGAGCAGCTTCCACCAGCGAGCTCTTCACATCATCACAGGATGAGACCCGAAGCCACGGGGACATATGTTGAGCAGCACGGAGACATATTGCTCCAATGACATGATCTAACACAGTTGGCTTGCGCTCATATTGTGCCTGTGTGTGTGTATGTGTGTGTGTGTATGCAGTGAACGTGAAAGGCCCAAAAAGGTACTTATGAAAAATAAAACAAGGCGACAAATGTTTGCAGCCGAGATATTTTGTAGCATATTCGAATGCTTGCATAATAAATTCGGTTTGATAAATGATGCAAACTGAGAGCCGTGCCAATTTATAAACATCTTCAACCTTTTCAGCGCAGGATGATAAATGTTATGAAAACATGCTGCTACTCCAGATGACCTACAGGAAGCACACCTGCGGGACACTCCTGGAGTTTTAAACTTATTTTCCGCACATAAAACAAGCAGAGCGGTGAGAGGCTTTGAGACAGTTATTCCTAGCAGAGCTGACAGTGTCTGAGATGTCACAGCACTCTGGTGTCGTAAATAATTCCTCAAGCTGCAGCAAAATGAACATTTCTCTTACTGGGTTGTTTTTTTAGGATGAGATATTTGAGGTAAATGATATTGATACTGGCATAGACTGTATAAAACAGAGTAAGAGTGACGCCACCCGTTGGTTTGTGGACTGCTTTGAAGCCACAAGTTTGGAATTTGGACGTCACCATGTTGACTTTTTGGAGCCAGAAGTTGACCATATTTGGACAAGAAGGCAGCGCTGGGGACGATGAGGCGGTCATGCCAGTGACGTCTCGTCTGCAGATTTTCAACCGGCTGACGCAAACTTTCCCTTAAGTTAGCAGCTGACACTAGTGCTAGCCCGTTTAGCACGGTGCTACCGAACACTGAACTAGACATTTTTCGGTGAACAAAATGTTCCAATTAACTTTCATGAAGCGAAAACACACAAAGGATCAACGTTCCTTAAACACTGACAACACAAAAACAAGTTCACATCTGTTTTAATGTACACAGGACCTGTTAGCATTGCTAAAGTCTCTATACAGGACCTGTTAGCATTGCTAAAGCCTCTATTTTGATTGACAGCCCTAAAAGCATCCCCTGCAGCATCGTCTATTTTCTTCTTAATGTGACCAGAATTTACAAAATGAACACAGGACTCTTTCTTGGGCGGGGCCAGTAACTTCCTGGAGTCGTCGCTAGTTAGCTAGAAACTGCTCAGAGCTAAGAAATAGTTCTGCACACAAAGATCATATTACAGTTTGCTAGCCAGACTAGCTGTTTCCCCATTTCCCCCAGTCTTTCTGCTAAGCTAAGCTAACCGGCTGCTGGCTGTGGCTTCATACAGCGTACAAACATTTAGTGTACAAAAATGAAAGTGGTGTCAATTTTCTCATCTAACTCTCAGCAAGTAAGCTTAGAAGCGTATTTTGCCAAATGTTGAACTATTCCTTCACCTCAACACAGAAATAGTAACCCCCCCAAAAAAACAACAAACCTAATGCACTGTCCGTGAACAGATCTGGAGAAGGACATTGTGTTGCATCTATGATTTAGTTTACAGTCTGGAAACACAGATCCAACATGTACATTTAGAGGCTTCAAAGGGATATAAAACGCAACATACTGTGACGGCCATGTGGGGGCGGAGAGCAGCCGCTGTGGTTCAGGTTATCATGTGGTGTAAGCAGTACATGCTCACATATTTCTTAATGTTTGACAAGTAGCACATGGTGTTGGCCTCATCTGATTACACGCAGATGGAAAACATCCTTTTAAAGCTCCCTGTGTGTTTTCAGCGGAGGGATGCAGGTGGAGGAAGAACAAGTGAGACTTCACACACTAACTCCAGCTGGCAGCGCTCCATCGCTGCAACACTCACTGCGAGACGTCAGTGCACAGCCTCCTCCAGTGATCCGTCTTCCACAAGCACCCCGCCAGACTCTCCCGGGACCGGCTAACTGTTGATACACACAACAACAACAAGGATGGAGAGCGCTTCACTCACACTCAGACAAATTGGTCCGTGCCGACAGGGAATCGCAGGTCGACTCTCTTGTTAGAAAACAGGAGACACAAACATTTCTTTTTGTATACCGATCTTCAGTAACACTTCATGATAGCGCCCGCGACTTACAGCGTAATCACCCGACACTTACCAGGTAAGTCCTCTTAACTTACGGTGTAATATCGTCATACAAATCACTACATATCAATACTTACCCGCTCTTAGTGGTACTTAAATACACAGCGGAACAACAGAGTAACAACTGGGACTTTTAGAAGAAAGAAGACATGTGTTATACAGGAAGTATTTTAGTAAGTACTGGGTACTTCCGGTGGATTTTAGAGGAAGGCAGAAGATAGCCTACACCTGTAAGAAATTATTGTAAGTACCCAGTACTTGCTAAAATACTTACAGTATGCCTAAAGACATTGCTTCTTTCCTCTATTATTTTCTTCTGTTACCCCTTTGTTCCGTTGTAAGTATTTATATGTACTGATACATATGACGATATTACACCGTAAGTCAAGAGGAGTTACCCTGTAAGTGTCGGGTAATTCTGCTGTAAGTCGCAGGTTCTGTTATAAAGTGTTATTAATTATTAAGTGTTGCAATATCGTGTAGAGTTGAAATAAAATAAAAGTAGGCAACCCCGGCTGCTCCCAACCCCCGTCATGGCCGCCAAAGCACAAATAGAGCACATTTATATAAAGTCTCATAACTTCCTTATTTTGCATGCACATGCAGTATTAAAAATACAGTTAGACCAGAGCATATACATACTGTTTGAAAAAAGAGTGTAAAAATCCAGTGCGACAGTCACTGAGTTCTTGAGGTCGACATGATTGTAATCAGATAAAACAGCCAATGAGATGATCCCGTTGTGTTGCATATTCAGGTTCAAACTGACGGAGCTGCGGCTGAAATATCCTTTAATTAATGTTTAATATTCTGAATAATCACAACAGAATTCAGGCTGATGAGAGTGTTTTCTATCTGCCTTATTATTATTATTATTATCATTCGCCCACTTTCTGTGGGAATCACTTAGCAGCTCCTGCACTAAAAAAAAAACGGGATCATCTCAGCGACTGTTTCACACGCTGCTTGCTGAACGAGGTGTCCTTGATTTCCCAAACATTTCTACATTGCACCAGGACGACACACACATTTATCTACAAGCCCTTGTACAAAAGGGAGAGAGGATTTAGTCGTGTTTGGGAAAACAAAGAAACAAAAAAAAAAAACACATTGAAACACAGTATCGTCTTACGTTTGGATCAAAAAATAGTTTACAGCAAAGAGTAGAAAAGTCACTCTTATACACGTTGCAACATCTTTCTAGAAGCGAGGCCAAAAAAAAGGAGGCCTCTGAACGCAACTCACAGGACATTTTCTTTGTATCACAAATCTTTGAAAAGCAGAACATTCCATCATGGTCGCTGTGGCCCTGCACGTCACAGAAACTCTACGCTCATCAAGGCACATTCAGGACTCCTATATTCCTCCACAGACAACCACACTTTTGAAAACACACTTTTTTGTTTGTTTGTGTTTTGCAGAAGACATTTCATCCCAGCCCTCCTCCTCCTTCACATTCCTGAATGAATGAAGGATGGAGGGTCCCTCCTCTTTTTATTGACACCGCCGCCCTGACCCCCGGCTCTGGATAAGCATTGGTTGCCATGGAAACTAGCCCTACGCTCGGTGGGCTCTGGACACTGTGAAGACACGCTAATCTATACTCAGGGTCACGCAAGGTAACGCCATGACTACTGAGGGGTACTCGACTGTGCACAAAGTCAATATCTGCGTTAAGCACAATTTAAAACAAATCTAATCACATTTCCAGTCGTTTTCACACGACACCCACCAGACTGTTGTCGAGTGGTGTTTCTGCAGAACACAGGAGGGTCTGTGTGCAGGCCAGAGAGGCAGATAACAGCCCCGAGGGCTCACGTTTTATCGCCTGCTAGAAAGTAGGTGGCCGGCTGTGAGGGGTGGAAGTAAGACAAATAAAATGATAAAAATGGAGGTGATGAAAATGCATGTGAAGTAGAGCTGCACAATAAATCGTTTTTTATCATTATCGCAAAATCAACGTTCGCAATAAACACATCGAGAAAGACTGCGACATATCGTGAAAGAGAGTATCGGTAGAAAACTGCTCTTTAAAATGTAACTATCATTCTTTTTTTGGTGCCTTTTGCGTTCAGATCAATGTTCAATTTGTTCAATAAAATAAGAAAGGCAGAACTGATATGACTGTTTTTTATTTATCGCAAGTAATATCGTTATCGCAATATTCAACAACGTTATTGCATATTTCCCTCATATCGTGCAGCCCTAATGTGAATTTAAAAATAGAGTGACGGGTAAAATGATGAAACATGGCTCTGTTTTCATCAGTGGTGGAAAGAGTACTACAAATCTATACTCAAGTAGAAGTAAAATACTTAAGTACAAAGTATTCCTCTCAGAAGCTACTCAGGGTATTAGTTACTTTTTAACCGTGGATGGTTGATGAATTATCAATAGCAGGTATTTAATGGTAAGGGTAGATCCATGTAGAAAATATCTAATAGGGCTGCACAATTAATCGAAATCGCAATATGGATTTGGATCGCAAGAGGCGCAATATTTTTTAAAGGCAAAATATGTGTCAAAATACCATTTTGAAGTATTGTGGTGCTGCAGAGACGTCCCGGCCTACAAATCATATTCTACAGACTTAAGAAAAAATCTTTGTTTGGTACAGATTCTCGCAAAAAAAATCACACCATGATCAATTTAATATATTTTTCAATTAACATGAGAATAATGATGCAAATATCATCATTCCCTCCAATATCGTGACTCATATCGCAATTGCAATATCAGACAAAATAATCGCAAATTAGATATTTTCCTCATATCGTGCAGCCCTAATATCTACTTTCAACATTTCTCTGATAAATGATAAAAGATATGAATGGATCAAACTAAGGCCATTTGTTTTCTAAACATACAGCATGATTTTTGTCTGTTAAACTTGCATACTAAAAATGTTTTTGAACACATGCAGTACAAACCAGTGGAAAGAGTACTGAAAATTACATTACATTACTGAAATATTACTCAACTACAAGTAAAAAATACAAGTAAAAGTACAAGTACCCCAAAAAGCGACGTAATTACAGTAACATGAGTAATAATTTATTACTTCCACTCCTGGTTTTCATCATATCACCACTGTTTAATCAGATCAGCTTTAAATTAATCAAATCACACTCTATTTCTCATTTCAAATCCACTTTTACCACTCTATTTTTCAATGCATTTTCATCACCTCCATTTTTATCAGTTGTTTTTTGTAACTTCCACTCCTCACAGCCAGCTAATCTGCAGCCACAGAGCTGAGGAGGCCTCTAACTCACTCTAAAACTGGAAATATACTTGCTGTTTGACCATCCGTTTGCGTAGATGTCGTGTTAATTACGGAGTACGTACACAATGAACGGACCAAACAGACACAGATTATGTGAGGGAGCATCATGCGTTCGCATATTTGAAAGCAAGTATATCTCCAGCTTAACTTCAACGTCTGCAAATAAAAAAGGGAATAAGTAGAATTTTAAAAGTATTAGTATTAAAGTCAGAGATGTCACACTGATACACACTGATACTGTAGCTTAGATATTCTGCAGCTTAATCTGTATATATTGTAGCATATATTGATCTATACTTGAATGATATAGGGTGTAATAAGCGTCTCGTCACAAACAAGCCTTGTCACATATGAAATATTAATCTCAGTAAGGATCAGGTATATAAACTATGAATGCCTATAAAACTGTCAACATATGAACTGCTGTTAAAACCATCACTGCTGGACAATGACGTGCACGGACACGTGTGTGTGTGTATGTGAGGACATATACATCGAGGGTCCCTCGTAACTCACAAGAGTTGATTTTTATACCATCTGTACGCAGAATAATCTTGTTTTATTCCGCTTATAAATCACGGCTGAACGCTCAGGCCTTTAATAGGCGGCAGCGGAGGTAAACACGGCAGAGAACAAAAGCCCGAGCAGCCGCTCCATTTGAAGGGGAAAAAAAGTCCTCATAAGTATTCATATCACTCTCACTCCAGCAACAAGACCGCCTATTGTGGCTCTTTGATGCCACAGTTTTAATTCTGCTGTGCGAACACATGTTTATAACGCGCTCCCTTCAGGTCGCAGCGCTGAGCGCTCGCTTCTGCTCTCATATCTCACATGAGATAATAAGTGAGATGATCAGAGGAGCATCGTGCCATATGGCAGCTTTAGCATCATTAGGGTGTCAATCTGGGAGTCAAAATACAAGATTCACGATCGCTCTTTTTCTGCCACTTTTTAAGGGCAAAACATTCTCTCCCAACTCGTCACAAACGGCAGCTAGGTCAGGACCCCTCGGCATCACTTTTTAACGCTTTCTCCTCCCATTTTAAGCACATGTGCCGGTCGCAGGTTGTAAACACGTCATTAATATCCATCGACAAGTCATGGGACTACTTCGGTAGGTTTAGGTAACAAAACCACTCTGTATGGTTAGTAAAAAAAACCCTACTTCCGGATTACAAAGACAGCTGTAACCATGGTAACAACAACACATGCTGCACGCAGTAACGTTGAGATGTAGGGCATGACATGGGGCGTGACGTGGGACGTGACCACAGACTGTATAATAAAGATGGACAGAGTAAGAGTGACGTCACCTGTTGGTTTGTGGACTCCTGTTTTGAAGCCTCAAGTTTGGCCATTTCCTGATCACCATCTTGCGCTTTTGAAATCGGACCTTACGTTACCAGATCAAGGGGCGGGGGGGCATGACATGGCACGGTGATATTTCTATGGCGCCATGCTAAGCTGAGCTAACCGCTAACGAGGGAACGTTTGCAGATTTTTAACCGGCTGACGCAAATTCTC
>JAOVVB010000008.1:8535427-8548502 GCA_028570985.1 Heterobranchus longifilis | reverse complement strand
GTCTAGTCCCATGATTCCCATGCCCCTGCCCTTTAAATCATACTAGATGAGCATTTTACAAATCTGGAGTTTTGTAGCTTATTGGGAAATCAACCCAAGGCTATATTACATTTAGAAGAACACTAAAGTAATTAGTGCAACAAGACCAAGACAGGGTGTATCTAGTTACTTTAAAATGACTCCAATCAATGAAATCATGAATGGCATGGATCATATTTAGTTTTAAACCCAGATTTATTCTATATTCCTATGTAAAACTGTAGTAGGAACATCCTTTATAGTGTTTGATGGGTTCTATTATATTTAAGTACAAGACATACACATTGCATTTCAGACATATTTCATTTTCATATATCAGTGTATAAAGTGCAAAAGATAGTTAGACAATCCTTGAGAAATGTAGTGACCATTCAAAATGACAATACTGACTTTTAAATACGGACATCTTAGGTGTACAAATCCAAGTTACACCCTATAATGATGGCCGTACATATCTCCACTGTTTATCATTATTTGTTAAGTGAGATTCATGGTTTAATATTAAATTTGTGCTAATCATCATGCTCCCGCCTCAATGTAATGCCTAGTGTTTCAACCTGGTACAACCATTTTAACCATTTCCTCATCACACATAGATAATTTCAGTACCTCACTGTGGAGGGACCTTCTGCTGAACTCATGTGATACCAGATCACACTTTCTTCAGTCCATGCTTCCATGTATGGTTACTCGGATCTGATCTTGTTTCCCAGTTTTATAACTGGGCTATTCTACCTGATGAAGGGGAACTGTTGAAGTCATTCAGATGAAAGGCTTCACCTTGTAGTATCTGATGACATAAACATGATTTTTCTGGTTTTCCTGCTAAAATATTAAGCCTTGTAACCATTGCCGAATCTGTGACTTCTTGAGTGGCACAACTTTAGGGCCACCAGCAAAACAATCATCAGTCCTAAAACTAGTACAGCAATCATGGCAATTACAAGTACTTTGCTGTTCAGAGTTACACAGTGTTCAGATTTCACATCTCTTATGTTGACTTCCCCATACCCAGCATCCCTTGTGTATTGACACATGGCATTGTCAATGGACACATGGCCTTGCCGCACCAAGCTGATCAGATGCATGTTTTCGCAACACATAAGAGGATTTGAGGCAAGATAGAGAGTTGTAATTGATTTCTGTAGTGCCAGTACTGTGTAAGAGTCTAAGACCTTGATCTTGTTGTTCTGCAGATTCAGAATTTCAATGGCAGAGTCTCGGCTACCCAGAAATAGACCATCTAACTGGTTATTGGTCAAATCCAGAACTTTCAAGCTGCGCAGAGCTGGGAGGCTGATGTTAAGCATTTTAAGCTGGTTTTCTCTCAAGTAGAGGTGGGTCAGGGACCACTCTAAGCCTGAGAGGGCCTTTTCACTGATTTTCATGTTAGGATTCAGAGATAGGTCCAAGATGAGCAATGGGCTCCCCTGAAAGGCATGTGCAGGCAAGGAAGTCAGTTTGTTCGCAGAGAGATAAAGGTATCGTAGGGTAGGGATAGAGAAGAAGGAGATACAGTCACTGGTTTGGTTTGGCTGTGGACCACAGATGCTCAGTTCATTAAACTGAAGGTGCAGATTGGTGATGCTAGGTAGATGAAAAAGTCCAGAGTCTAACATCCTGAGAAAGTTGCCCTGTAGGTAGACTGTCTCTAGTGCCCGCAGCGTGTTTTCCTCAAAGGTCAGGTTCTGCAGGTTGTTGAAACTCAAGTCAAGGGTCTTCAGTCCATTTAGAGGAATCTCATTGTCCACCATGAAGTTATCCAGACAGTTATTGCTGATGTTCAGGGTCTCCAGATCCTTCAAGCTGGAGAAGAAATCAGGAGACACAGATTTGAGCTGGTTATAGCTCAGATCTAAGTACAGAAGATTTGGAATCATCTGGTGGGTTTTGCTGCTGTGATGTGGAGAAATGGTCAGTCCTTCCATGATACTAAAATACTGGAGCTCATCTTCTGGACCTGTGCTGTTCAGGCTATGCAGCTGGTTGCTTGAAAGGTCTAAGTAGATGATCTTGTTCATCCTTGGCAGGACAGGAAAATAGTGCATCTTATTCTCACTCAGGTCCAAGTAGAGCAACTCAAACTCCTGGCCTGAGTCAATGCTCTGGAAGGAGGTCATGCTGTTTTTGCTTAGATTTAATGATCTTAGCTGGAACAGGTTAAAATCAGTAATGCAGGAGATTGAATTAACTGATAAATCCAGGTCAGTCAGATTTAGCAAAGAGTCAAATGTGCCCTCCTCAATCTCTAAAATTACATTGTTGTGTAAATCAATGTTTCTTAGTGATGGGGAACCACTGAAGGTACCATTGCCTATTTTTGTTATGCTATTTTCATTAACAGAGAGGTTGGTAAGGGCAGGAGCATCCCTTAGAATGTAGTCAAGGATGTCTGTATAAAGGCCATTTCCAGACAGGTCAAGTTTCTGGATATTAGAGAGTGGCCACACATGTTTTTTCAGAACTGCATCCATAAAGCTCAGATGGGTCATGTTTTTGAGTTCTGACTGGATCAAGTGGAGGAGCTTGCGGGACAGATTGAGTGTTTGGTCGCCATGGATCTGTATATTGTTCAAGCTGGGATTGCTGGAGTCAGTTTCACTCTGGAGATATAAAGAAAAACAAAGAAAGAGTCAATCAAACTTTCAGATTCTGTAATAAGTTCCTAATAAGGAGTCGTTTGAAACTGCTGGATCATTTAGTCATAGTGTCGTTACAATAGCTGTCATCAGCAATTTCCACTATAATGGCACACAAATTATCTACTCTCGTGTCATGTCACACTTCTGATGTTCCATTGCTACATTTGTCAGGAACATCTTTCAACCACTCACACATCAGCATACTTATAATAACTGTAAGCATACAAAAGAGGTTTCTTTTGACACAAGCGTTTGGACATATTTATAGCTTTGGTACTGGCATTCAAGGACACAAATAATTTTCCAAGTGGAGGCCTATCTGTGACACCAATTAATTATCCCTCCTCTGTAATCCTGAAACATGTATGAGCAATGAAATGAAGCAGACATAAAAGTGGCGTTTGCTTACATTTCCTTCCCATCAATCTTATGCTGTGTCATACACTTTGAGGAACATTTGTGTCTTCTCACATAGCTCAAGGTGATTTCCTAAAACCATGAAAGTCAGTAAATGTTTGTCTCTCTTTTTTTCTAGTATAATAAAGCTAAGCCTCAGTAACTTCTTTATTCTGGTTTGGATGGAATTAGAGTGTACCTCAGGAACACTGGTGAATGACACTGGTACAGTAGCCAATCCACTTGCTAGATCACCCTAGAGCTGTAAGAAATCAAGTCTACATGAAGTGCCAGTGGTTGAACCCTGAGCTCAGTTTACTGGATGTAGGAAGGTTAGTATGTTTTCCTGTCTTCAGGGGGATTCTTCTGTGTACTCCAATTTCCTTTCAACTCCCCAAAACTCCCCGGTAGCTAACATGAACCAACACAAAGTACTACTGAAGATGGATCTACAAATATGTTTATTTAAAGTGAACTTTTGCACATTTTTTCCTGACTGTTTGTATATTATTCTCATATGGTTACATCTTCCCTTTTGCTATTCAGTTGAGTTAAGATCAGGGGACTGAGCAGCTACTGACAAAAGAAAAGAAATGACAAAAAGGCCTAAGAACTATTAAATCGTTCATTTTTCATATAATTTATCCTGTCAAGGGTTGTGTAGGACTTGGAGCCTGACTGACTTAGTAACTTAGTGCAGAAGGCAGGATGGATGGAAAGCCAACCCCACTAACACAATTAATCATATCATACTAAGGACCATTTGGAAACACCAGTCAGCCTACAAAGCATGTCTTTGGACTGTGGGAGGAAACCGATCACGCATGGAGAGAGCATGCAAAATCCATGCACATACACCGGAGACAAGAATCAAACCCTGAACCCTACAGGCGCAAAGCAACAATGCTAACTACTAAGCGACCATTCCCTACAAATATAAGAACCATTATTACAAATCATTATTTAAAATCGTATCAGTGTCTATAATTGAATTTAAATAAAATTGAAGACCAAACTTAAAACTGTACATATAAAATATTTAAATTCATTATTAGCTGTAGTTACCCAACTAAGTCTTATAATCATAAGTGAAACATGTGATCCATAACAACCAAAATAAACATGATTCCTTTATTAATTTAGATCAGGATTTTTATTAAATGTACAAATGCATAAATGTTTTTTTTATTTATTATTATAAACAGTTGGAAATCCCATCAATTTAATTTAGTTTTTTCTTTTTTATTTGACTAATGAACTTATTTAGCTTGTGTAATTACTTCTACAAAAAAGGCTGAATGACACTTTTTGCATATTTGTAAGATGCTCAGAATGTCCCTTACCTCTTGGCAGAGTGAAAGCTGTAGTGAGAGTAAATTCACAATGAAGAAGAGGAACCACACCTGGGTGCTCATCATGCTATAGGGATAGAGAGAGAACAGTTTTAGCACACATACACACCTACAATCACAGAGGCAGAGCAATAGACGGTCTATCAGGGTGAAGTCACCGTACAGTATATTCTCATAGGGAAGTGTGCATCTGTCGTAATATACATCGCTCTTAATACTACGGACTCACCCACCCACAAACTGTAATATCTTTTTTGCGTCAGCTATTGTCATATCTTAATCATTACAGATAACTGTTGAAATGGAGATTAACCCTTAACATATTCCATTTTCAAAGGAATTTTTTTTGACATACATGACATGACAAAAGAGCACCCTGCAGAAAAAAAAATATTATTTCGTTTCAGTTCTCATAACATTTCTGACGTAAGAGGAAGCACCCACGTGTCAGACAAAAGCTGAAAACTTAGTCATCGCTGGGGGAGGACTGTGGGGGGAAGAGGGGGGCACAAGTTCATGTCCTTTTAAACACTAAAAGTATATTTATTATTAACTCTTTCTTTCGGACATTAAGTGTGCTGACAGCATAAAGGCAGGTCCATAAATCTTGGAACAAAGATTCTTTTTTGCATTCGGCCTCTGTACACCACCACATTGGATTGGAAATGAAACTCTCAAGACGTGTCCAAAGTTAAGTCTTTCAGCTTTAAAAGCGTGGTGTTAACTATTCAGGAAATACAGTCATTTCCATACATACACCCATTTTGGGGGTCTCATAAATAAGCCTGTTCCCTCGTTACTCCATGAGTAATCAAGAAGATAAAATGCTTGGAGCTGTTTTGGGTGTTACATGTGCATTTGGTAGCAGTTCACTAGAACTTTCAATATGAGGTCCAAAGAGGTGCCTATGCAAGTATAGGTGGCCATCATTAGGCTGTAAAAAACAAAAAAAAACATCAGAGAGATAGCACAAACAGTTTGGAACATTCGTCAAAAGAAACCATTAACTGCCAATCCCAGCAACAGAAAAAGTCAACAGCTAACCACATCGAGAACACACTTGAGGAGGTTTGGTGGTAGGCTAGTCATAGTCAAAGTCTACAACCAAAAGGCAGCTTTATGAAGTAAATATAGGCGCTTCAAAACAAGTTGCGCTCTGGTAACGCTAAAGAACAGCAAGGTCAGATTAGATTTTGCCAGAGAACTTTTTGCCAGATTTTTTGGACTAATGAAACCAAAATGAACTTGTCCCAGAATGATATAAAGAGAATAGTATGGAGAAGATATGTAAGAGCTCATGATCCAAAGCATACCACATCTTCTGTCAAACATGGTGGAGGGAATGTTATGGCTGCCAGTGGAACCAGGTCACTGAAGTTTATTGATGACATGACTGCTGATAAAAGTATGAGGATGAATCTTGAAGTGTATAGGGCTCTGCTCAGATTCAGACTGACGCTGCTTCATATTGCAGATGGACAATGACCAAGAAAACATACAATGAAAAGTGCCCAAGAGTTTCTCAAGGCAAAGAAATGGGATACGCTTCACTGACCAAGTCAATTACCTGATTGAAGCATGCTTTTTTCAATTACTGAAGATAAGATTAAAAGCATAAAGACCTATAAATAAGTAGCAGCTGAAGACAGCTGCTGTAAAGACCTGGCAAAGCATCTCAGCATTTGGTTATTTCCATGGGTTCCAGTCATCGAATCATTGTAATTATATTTGTTCCATTATTTATGAGCCCCTCCCAAATGTATGTGTATTAAAATGCCTGTAATTCCCGAATGGTTAATGCCACTTTTTTTAAAACCCCTTGAATTAAAGTTGAACGTGATAAGGAATCATCATTTCAAAATGTATGAGAGCTTTACACACTTACACACACTAAACATCTGTTTTAGACAGATGACCAGATACATAAAGCATAAGAGAATAACCATCTAACATCCTTTACAGTTTTTTCAGAATACTGTTACATCCCTGACTCTCAGTTACAACACATCGCACATTTGTTTGCATCCAGTCACAGCATGGTGCACACACACAGGGAGGAGAGAGAGAGAGAGAGAGAGAGAGAGAGAGAAAAGAGAGAAGGAGAGAAAAGGGTCATTGAGACGAATGAAGTTGTCCTTCAGCAGCAACCTTACCTTAGAAATGACTGCACCTACAATATGCTGCTATCTCTTGAAGAGGGTGACACACATGCTCATGCTGCCTGCAGCTTCTCAATTCAGCATTGACACAGTGCAGCTGGTCCATTCCCTGTTCTTTCCTCTGCCCTCCCCTCTTTCCCTCCCTCTCCCTGTCTCTCCCTCTCTCTCTCTCTTTCACTCTCTCACTTGTAGACATCCTGTGAGAATATCCTGCATTATTGTTATGCCGCTACTTTCCTTCTTTGGCCTTACCTTTTATGGAATCATGGAGCTCTCTCTCTCTCTCTCTCTCTCTCTCTCTCTCTCTCTCTTTCTCTCTCTCTCTCACACACACACACACACACACACAAAGATAGATAGAGAGATTCCAAAGTGAAAAACTGCAGCTGGCCTCTGAGAATGAGTTCCTTTAAGAATGGTACAAAGTAGGCTTCACTGCTCCTCATGGGAGAGATCCTAATTAAATGCGATTGTTTTAGTTAAGGACAAGTAACACGTGTACTTACAGCCTAGACAGTTCTTCAGTGGATTATCCCCCATTTAAAGAGTGTCGCTCATCTCATTTGAAAGAAGAGAGAACATGAGCAGACTGTGATGGGCAGGTATATATAAGAAGGACAGCCTGCATCCAAATATAGCCAGCTATCAGGGATTTCCCTTGTTTAGGAAACTCAGTCATCAGGGGTTAGCAGCACTAATTGTATTTTCTTTTGGTTTTCCTATGTTGTAACTTGCCTGTTACCTTGACTTCACTCAGGTATTTTATGACATAATGTGTGTATGGACTAAGTATAGCTTGTAAAAATGAAATATCATAAAATCATCGTCATCCTCTCATCATCATCTTCATTAATAATAATAATAATAATAATAATATTAATAATAATATTAATAATTTGTTTAATAATAATTTATTTTATATTCTTTTTTTTTCTTTTATTTTTCTTTAACACTGGTTTAATGGACATTTATAGACCAAGACACAGCCTATGCTGCAGGTAAAAGGGTTTCCCTCAGAAAAGTAAACAGCTCCCTCTAGTGGCTATTTGTGCAGACTTTTCGTGTATTTGTAAAAAGAGGAACATTTCATTGTACTGTGATTTAGCACTTCAGTTAGATAATTGCAACAGATTGAGAAGGAAATTACAGCAACACAACTTGGTGACTAAGAATGTACCAAGTTGTACATACATACATATATATATACATATATAGTAAATAGATACATGTATGCCCTGAGATTGGTTGGCACTGCATCCAGAGTGTATTTCCACTAAGATAATGATCGTTTACTCTATTTACATGCTGCATTCAGAAAGCACTTCTATTTGCTATTTTAATGTTACTTTTTTGTTGCTGTATTTTACATTATTTAAATAGATTTTAACATTTTTATGCTCCCTTGAATAAAATCAAGTAATAAAATAAATTATTAGTTAATTTAATAGTTAATTTAAAGTTAATTTAATATTTATAAAATAAATACATAAATAAATATACAATATTATATAAATAATAGATATGATAATAAATCTACATATCTATTATTTCAATTTCTTGAGCACTCACACTAAACATCAGTACCCTGATCAGCGACTTGCCTAATATTGAGTAGCTCCCTTTTGTACCACCAAACAGCTCTGACCTATTGAGGCATGGTCTGCACAAGACCTCAGATGTGCTGTGGTTCCTGGCACCAAGACTTCCGCAGCAGATTCTTTAAGTGATGTGATGTGATGCCTCCATGGTTCAGATGTGTTTGTCCAGCACATCTCTGAGATGCTCAATCATACTCATATGTGTCTAAGGTGAACATTCACAACCTGACAGAACAAAAAACAAGCAGAGCACTGGATGATCACAAAAAGAATGGGATTGAAAATTGAAGACTTGTGTATTGAAAGGGCAAAGTCCAGACCTAAATGATGGTAATAAAATGGCAAAATCAAAATGCTTACAGAAACAAACGGAGACAACTCAAGTCTGTAATTCCTGAAGAAATACAATGCACTAAATATTGTCTCTGTTTTTTAAATAAAGCAATGTTTCATCTCATCATCTCAACCTCTTTATGCTGTATCCAGGGTTGAGGCGGGGTACACCCCGGAGTGCCAATCTATTGCAGGGCACACACATACAAACACACACACTCATTCACACTCACTCACTCTCTATACTGCTTTATCTCATATTCAGCGTCGCGGGGGGCCTGGAGTATCCCAGGAGACTTAGGGAACGAGGAAACCCACCAAGCACTGGGAGAACATGCAAACTCCATGCATACAGAGACGAGAATCGAGTCTGGCTTGGAATCGAACCTGGACCCTGGAGGTTCTAACCACTACACCACTGTGCTGCCAGAAATGTTTTAAATATTTAAATGTTTAAAACAATGCTACTCCAATATACTTAATATTTGTTGTTGCAATACAGCAAAAAGGGAAATATTCAGTGGGGAAATACTTTACGCTGGAACTATAAGCAGGAACGGAGGGAATGTAAACAGAAGTCTCAATGCTGTAATTTCCTTATCCCTCCCACAAACTGCTTGTAGGACATCCCTCCTGAAGGGCTATAAATCATTGTGTAGTGCAGGAGTATTTTAATTTTGCAGCTTGCACACACCTGAAGGATCACCAAAGGCTGGGCTACAGCATTTCAGTAAGGTAACCTAAATATATATATATTTTTTTACTTTATATATTATATCTAAGCTTTTATAGAGTTTAATGAAATAAGAATGCCTAAGTAATCTTAAATTACTTAACATCTCTAAAAAAAATTGTCACTAAAATATTATGCTCTGCAAAGGTCAAGTTTCATTTCAGTGCATATTCTGGCTACAATTTGGTTTCTTTAATTTATAGCTTATATATGCAGGATAGGATAATAATGGATCAAACTGCTTAATGTATCTGAAATTTTATGAGTATTGGGATGTTGTACTTAAATGCAACATCAAAATCAAGAAATAAGGTGGGTTATATTGGCACCCCATCCAGGGTGTACCCTGTCTTGTGCTCTGAGTTCCTTTGGATAGGCTTTTCCTAACACCAGATAAGCAGTATATGGAATGGATGGAAGGATGGATGGATGGATGGATGGATAGATGGATATGGCAATTGCATGAGAGCAATTGCATAATAGCTCTCATGCAGGTTACCAAACTGACTTAGTTCATTATTTTCTCCAAATTGTATGCTACTCACTACAATGTATGCTATTTTGAATATTTTACCATTTATACATACAGCTAGTGAACACCTGTAAAGAATACATGATGTCTGTAAGAAATACACTGTAAACCCTTTTAATTATACAGGGCATGAGGTAAAACAAAATACCTCACAAGAAAAACATAATAACAAAGACCTTTTTAGGTCTCCAGCCATGGATTTTGGGGCTGATGTCGAAGTGGAGGCGAGCTTCAGCACCAGCTCGTACAAGCCTGAACACGTTCTTCATGTCCTTAATGACTTCAGAAAAAGTGGCACCTTCACCGATGTCGTCCTGCAAGTAGAGCAGCAAGAGTTTCCTTGCCACCGTGCTGTGCTGTGTGCCTCCAGTCAATACTTTCGCACCATGTTTATGGGAAAGCTGCGTGAGAGTGGTCAGTCTGTGGTGCAGCTAAACAAGATCTCAAAAATTGCCCTAGAGCACCTGCTAAACTTCATTTATGAGGGCCGTGTTCAGCTCCAGGAGGAGAATGTGGAGATTGTTTTTCAAGCTGCTCACCTATTGGATGTGCCTGCACTGTCTAGAGCCTGTGTGGACTTCCTGGAGAAATGTGTGTGTCACTTGAACTGCCTGGGCCTAATGGAATTCGCCAAACACTACTTGCTGCAGCCGCTACTGGAGAAGTGCCAGAATCTGCTGTATCAGGACTTTGGCATTGTCACGAGGCAGGAAGAGTTTCTTGAGTTGCCTGTGGAGAGAGTGGTGGAGCTTTTGAATTGTGAAAAGCTACAGGTGCAGGAGGAAGTCCTGGTGGATGCTGTACTGTTATGGGTGCACCACCAGAGCTGGCAGCGGAAAGCAGCTCTTGCAAAGCTACTGGAGACGCTCCGACTGCCCTTGTTAGACCCTGTGTATTTTACCAACAAGCTGGAGGCTGAAGAACTCATCCAGGATTCTCATGACTGCAGAAAGCTGTTACAGGAAGCGAGACTCTACCGCATGTATGGCAGAGAGATCAGCTCACAGAGAACCAAACCAAGAAGGTCAGTGAAAAAACACGAATGAAGCGACAGTACTCAGATGGTTCCTTTTTAACATCCAGGTTTAGTCATAAATGGTCAGTACAGATGTGATGGTAATTGTGGTCCTATTATTCTTCGAAAACAAAATTGCAAAAGAGCAATAGTAAAATGACCAATAACAGTATTTTTTTTCATGTTCACGCTCATATCTATTTTGCCCTTTTATTTGTATGGCTTTTGAAAATGTACAAATGCACCAAATTCATCAGCCTAGCTTGCAGAGTCGAATTTACATCTTCATGCTTAAAGAATCTATGTATTAAAAGTTTCCAGTGGGATTTCAGCATTAAATGAGAGAAAAGAGAAAAGCTATACATAAAAGGTAAAATTTAATTACTAGATACAGCATTTTAGCAATGTTTCACTTTTACTTAAAAATGTTAATAAATGAAAATAAGTGGAAAAATTGGCAAAAACTATAACGGCTGTTCTTTAGAATTGCCAAAGTTAGTATTATGTATAGGAGATCTGCATGGAAGTCCCACGTACTAACGTCTCTCTCTCTCTCTCTCTCTCTCTCTCTCTCGTATATGTGCGCACATATAGGCAGTCCGGCTGGGCTGAGGTGATTGTGGTTATCGGAGGTTGTGACAAAAGCAGGATTTCAAGGTTCCCCATGACTGAGAAACTGGACTCCACCACAGGGCAATGGCTCGCCTCAGCCAATGTGCCAGGATACAAATGTGAATTTGCCATCTGTGAACTCCACAATGACATTTATTTATCAGGTAAACTACAAAACTCCATGTTGCCCAATTTAGCAGTCGTAATAAATCTGCATGCATATCCATTTTGATCACATTTCTATTTCACTTAATTATTCTATGTAAAATATGTTGAAGGCGTTTCTTAATAGTAAAATAATTAATAAGCTTACCTATGAAAATACTTAGGAAGTATAATGAAGCATGGCTGTTCGAGTTTAAACTACATTCTAACGGATCTAATTTTATACATTATAAAATAATCTCACTGCCTGTCAAGGAATGAAAATGCCTTCTTACGTAAACATGCTAACAATGGAGCATTGGGCGCTCAGTAGTAGGATTCTCTCCTGAGGAGGCCCAAGTTCAATTACCAGGTAATGCCCCAAACCCAGTCACTGGATGCAGAGCATGCTTAGTGATGGTCCCAAGTCCACATAAAATGGGAGGATTGTATCAGGAATGGCATCATAAACCATGGCTGTCAAATATGCAGTTCAGATGGTCCGCTGTGGCAATGGAAGTAGCAGGAAGATTAGCAGCTTAAGCACGTAGAAAAGTAATTGTACTTTGTTATTTGCTTAAGCAATAGTATACATGATAGTATACAATACAGTAGTATACAATACAGTATATATGATTTATATAATTTATAAAATATTTTAGAAATGAAATTATTAATAAATAATTAATAATTGATAATAATCTTATTTTTTATTTAATTAATGACAATAAATTAAAAATATATATAATAACATGGGAGCATGGTGTCATAGTGGTTAAAACTGTGGATTGGCTCCAAGTCCAGGGGGTGAGATGGGCTCCAGTCCTCCCTGAGTGAGTGACAGAGAGAAAGAGAGAGAGAGAGAGAGAGTGAAAAAATAACATCGTCCTCTTAATATTTTTTTGTTTAGACGTTCAATATAATTATTACAATTGTCAAAGGTCTCTTATTCTTCTATAAAACAAATCAATAAGCTTCATTCAGTTTAGCATCAAATTATCATAATTGTAGAAATGATATCAAGAGCCATACAATTTTCATCTGTGACATTCTCATGCTACACAGTATAGTTTAATGCTATACCTAGCTTTGTGTATCTGAAGATGGATAAATGTGGACAGATAACACCACTCAACCTCAGAGAAGACTACTACAAAAAAGTATAGCATAAAACTCTATCCAATGAAAAAGAACAATAATTGGATATATTTAACTAAATCAACCTATATTGTTTTGCTAACACTCTGACTAGCATTTGTTCCAGTGGCTAATGTAATAAACAGCAAGTCAAATTCTTGCTAATCAGACATGGAAACATGATATAAACTAAAACATATTTTTACAACATCAAAGCTACTCAGAATGTGAATTATGAGAAAAATCTTAAATTCTACATGTGACATAAAATGTTTGCAATGACAGATTATACAGATAGATTTTATAACACAGTATGAATGCAGATCAATTCCTGCTCTCTGTTTCACCCAAATGAGGATGGGTTCCCTGTTGAGTCTGGTTCC
>JAOVVB010000008.1:8515811-8529848 GCA_028570985.1 Heterobranchus longifilis | reverse complement strand
CATTTTAGAATAAGGCTGTGACATAACAAAATGTGGAAAAAGTGATGCGCTGTGAATACTTTCCGGATGCACTGTAAGATCGGGCCCATGATTAGTATACTGGTTTCATATCTATGAATTGCTCTTTATTTGTTATTCACTTGCAGATGGAACTGATTTTAACCTGTACAATGCATTAGTTACAGCAACACTTTGTGAAAAACATTCAAGTTAGCATAAAAGTGTACCCACAGCAGACCCATGGATCATAAAAAGCCATAGTTCCACCATAGGTCCAAAAAAAAAAAAAAATCATACTCCAGGCTGATACGCTACAAATGACTATGGGTCACTCAACATACCCATGTTATTTCTGTACTACTACATCAGGTTTCCTTCTACCTCTCAGTTTACAAGAGAAAAATATGAGAAGGAGGAATTACAGGAGTATGATTAAGTATTTTCTGCTTAATCATTTAAACTGAATGATAGAAAAACTAAGGAGATAGTGGTGAATTCTTCTGTCACCATCCAAGGTGAAGACATTAGGATGAATACCCAAGTGTGTCTGTTTATCTATCTATCTATCTATCTATCTATCTATCTATCTATCTATCTATCTATCTTTAAAGGCTCATACCTTTCAATGGTCAACAACCATCTATTGTTCTACAGTAGTTATTGTCTTACATTGTCTAGGAAATTTCCCACTTGATAATGAAGTTTACTTTTGTCTTATCATTAGTTATTAAATATTACTGGCATGCAATGTACTTCATGAACTGAACTTTCCAGTTTAACAGGAACTACAGATTAATGAGCGATCCTCAAATCCACGACTGAGAGAGTGCAACATGGATTTTCTGTTCGAATCTATTTTTGTATTCGTAAATGTTTTTGTGACATTCCAAGGTATAATACTAAAGTTGTTAAAAGCTATTTCAAATTTACAAGTGAATCTCACATTAAAGAATACTTTCATTTAAAAAATAAATACATCTAATAAAAATTATTTACAATAATAATGTGGTCTAATGATTAGTTATTAAATAAGAAATGTAAAATTTTAAAGGTAACTTGAGATTACTAAATAAGTAAAAAGTAAAAATTTCCACATAATTATTATCTGCTTCTGTATATTATGCTTAAAGATCACTTCATGTGTATAATTATTTTGCAAGAAAGTTTGGTTTATAATATTTAAATGTACACCTAAGACTAAACTAACAACATAAGAAACTAAAAACCAACTTTTGTTCTGAAGAAATGGGCTTAGCAAACCTTATCTGTGATGAGGTGCAATTGCCAAGTACAACAGGAAATCTGATACAGCCAACTTACCCCACTTCCGTAATAAAATAGCCTTCTTCATTGGAAGCTGTTCCACCAGGACAAACAAATGGTTTTAGGTTGAAAACATGTAGGTAGGCAGAGTATAAGCAAGTTTTGTACTGTCTACATAATTACAACAAAAGAATGAGTTAAAATAAGTGCACTTATTTCAATAATACAGGGAATGTAGTATTTTGAACATGTAGTATAATATTTACAGTATTGCCAAATTATAGCTGTGACTATAAAAACAGTCAAAGGTATAGACATGCAACATCATTAACTTCACTGTAAAACTCAGTGCTAAAAGTACAGGAGCAGCAAAAAAAACAGTGCCTCGACCTGCACTGGCTGGGTTTTTTTTTTTCTTTTTTCGGTCATTTATTTTTCTTTTCTCAAAAAAATGATGAAACATCATATTTTCTGTCATATCACTGAATGAGGCTAAATGCAAAATTCTTCACCCATCTGTAATTGGATGTCACATCCAATATTTCAATTATAATTAAGGTCCTTGTTCTGATGGAATAAGTCTGAATCCCATTATGTCCTAAAACAATTAAGGATGTATTCGCATATCTCATCAATTTTTTTGTTCTTAGATTCATAATAAATGTAGAATCATTGTAATAGCTAAATGCTTGGACAATGATTCAGATATTTATTTTGTTAGAAAATTATATAACATGACAAATCCTCCCAAAATAAATGTACTTATAAAAAAAAAACAACAACCCTGGAAGTAGCACCAATCAGCCATAACATTTAAAACCTTAAGCCCCAAATTGTGTAGGTTCCCCTTGTGCTACCATAATAGCTCTGACCCCTCAAAACATGGACTCAACAAGATCTCTGTCTGGCACCAGGATGTTTGGGTGTTGTTGGTTGTGGAGAGGGTCCTCCATGAATCAGACATGTTTGTCCAGAACATCACACACTTAAACAACCAGATTAACCTTGAACTCTTTGCCTGCTAATCCCCATAGAGGACAGGCTGTGGTGTACTGGGTGTTCTGGTGCCTTTCCATAATGGCCGGCAATAGTCTTTTTCAGCAATATGTGGTATATTGCCGTTTCTCAGAGATCAGATTGAACTGGCCTGGCCTATGCTCCCCACTGGCATAAATGAGCCGTATGTGTCCATTATCCATCATCAGTTTACTGGCAAATAATTGATAATCAATGTTAATGTTATGGCAGATTTATGTATGTTAATATACAAAATATTCACAAAAATTTGCAATTTTTTCTAATTTTCCAATTGGCTTAATTAGTCACATAACTAGGGATCACTATAATATTCGTGCAAAAAAAAAACATTTTCTGCAAAGAAGAGTCATGAAGTGATGTTCCAACCACCTTTTAATCAACAGAAGAGCAGTTTGAAAAATCACATGATTTTTACATATTTTTGCATAAATTAATCTTTTGCAATGCTTCAGGTTTCATGCAAATCCGGCAGGTCATGCACATTTTAAAACAATGTCATTTCGTGTAGTTTTTAAAAAAAATTATTCCATTTATATTTCTCTTTTTTATTGACTTTGTAGATTTACAGTCACAAACATTATTTTGCGTATTATTTTTATGTATGCCTGCCAAAAAAAAAGAATCAAAAGGTCAAAAAGTTTATAAGCCAAATACATCTTTAACATGCAAGTTTAAGTTAACATGTATAACAACAGAGCAGAGCAGTATTACTACACGCTAGCTTTTAATAAAACGGTTAAATAATTACATCTGTCAGTCATACGTATATTAAATAAAAACTGGTGTTACTTGTGTATTCTCACACAGTCATTTATGAGACCAAAATGCTGTGTTTATGCTAAAATCCCAGTAAATATTCACAGAATGCCTACATGAAATAACGATGGGTTGGTAAGCATAAGCATCATGAAATCTTGTGCCTTGACTGACTTTTTCTATGGCTTCTAATGCGACAAAACATTGAGAACACACCATTAAATTCTAACAATAGATTATATATTTAAAAAAAATAGTAAGAATATTTACTAATCACCTTCTCAGTTACACAAAGAGATGCCCTGTAAAAGGCAGAAAATCTGATATAGTATACAGAATACTTATTCACTATAATAGCTAGCCTCAAAACATTAAACATGTAAACATGAACATTCAGACACTTGGAAAGGTTAGAAAATTATAGTTTTAATAAATCCATTCATGATTTTTTTTTTACTTTTAACGAAAATGATTTGTCAAAAAAAAAAAAGTTACAACTCAGCCATTTTAGCTATATTTTATGAGAATATACTGATACCAGTATCTAGTTCTGTTAAAATATGTACAAACAAATGTTACAGCTGAGATGCAGGAAGGCATTTTTCATTGCAGGAATTTTTCCAGCATGAGATGATGTCATGTCCAAATAGCTGAATCAGTTTTCTTTTAACACTGTTGGCTACAATGATCTATTACAATCATCTTTTGAAGTGGACTGAATATGCAATCATATCATTGAATGTTATTTACACTGATGATCATTTATATACCAGTAAACTGGTGACAGGATCATGGGCTCCCAAGGCTCATCTATGCCTGTGGGCACCAAATGCTATCCAGTCTGGTCCAATCGCACAGAAAAGCCAATGCAGCACAACCATGAAACAGTCAATGCTGGCCATGATTGAAAAGCACTAAATCACAACCTGCCACGCATGGGGGCAGACAAAGAGCCCAAGATCACCGCCCAAGCCTCCAAATTCCCTTGATCCCAATTTGATCGAGCACCCATGGGACGTGCCAGTCAAACAAGTCCAAGACATGGACCTACCCTGCAACTGAGAGCACTCAAAGGCTCTCCTGCTAATGTCCTGTACCAGACACCACAGCGGTCTCCCAGAGGTCTTGTCGAGTCATGCCCTGAGGGACCAGAAACACCCTGGTGGCACAAGGGGAACGTATACAATTCTGGGCACAATATTTTGAGTTGTAATGTTATGGCTGATCATAGTTTAAAAAAATTGTATGACCAAAAAAAAAAAAAAAAAAAAAAAAAAACTTGCTGCTGGCATACATACATAAAAATGTATTTAAAAGACTCAGTTTCAATGTTTTATCCATATTACTATTTCTCAAATAAAATGTATACTTATTTATTCGTTTAAATTTTTTTAGCAGCTGCAATTAAAAAAATTTCTAAAAGTATTTTCCTGCACCTTTGAGTTACAGTCTAAATTTTGATAGGGAAAAAAACTGTACCTATGTCTAGCAAGATGCATAAATTTACAGTTTTTACAGTCTATATTAATACGCTGCCCAATATATAGTCCATATTTCAAACCTGCCTATTGATGCCTTCTGCAAAAAAACAACATGACATCTCATTAAGGTATCGGGTATACAAGATTATTTGGGGTTGGCTTAGCACATATTGGTCACTGAAAAATGAATGGCTTAAAGAATTATATCATTATAACATTCCAATGAAGTCTTCAGTATTGATGTAACGTGGAACATATGAATTAAAAAAGCATAACCTGTATCGTAGAATGTCTTTTGATCAGTAAGGTTCTTTTCAAATAATAATACATCTGATATCCTGTTTATATAAACAATCGTCCAAGTCTTTAAAATGTTAATACTGCATTTAGTATCATCTTAATGTCTTCACTCTTTTTATATTTTATGATATACTATGTGAAGCTTGGGCAGTACAGATTTGTCTGTTTTTTTGTCTGTTTGTTTTTTATTTAAAGCAATAAATATTTATTTTAATAACTTTTAAAGCAATTTAATGCCTTGTAAAAAATTATGAAAAAGACAGGACTAGATGTTATCAACAGCAATGAATTAAATAAATCTGATGTGGCTGAGGTACCTAGGAAAAATGAAAATAAAAATAAAGTATCCGTGTTCCAAAGAATTTCCCTTCAACATCATCTATCCTTATCTACAGAGGCTTTGAAGTGTGCAGCCCGATACGGGCTATTTACCATTAGATAATGTTTTTCATTCTTCCAGTTCCACAGAAGGAACGAAGACTAGCTCGTCCAGTCTTTCTGGATTTTTCAGTGGAAAGACAATTATGTGTACATACTGTAAACATGCAAGAAGTAAACTGACACCCATAGATTTGTGATAAAATGTATGCACCAACATTTGTGCCCATTATGAAAACTACCATTTGTTCCCATATTTTTAGATTGGAATACACCCATCTGCACTCAAGGTTAGAAGGGAAAATCTTTCTAAGAAATTTCTGATTTTCAAAAGTCCAGATTGCTGATTATTCTGAGGGTGGACTGCTGTCTTCATGCTGTTCGAAGATCTGTCGAGAACACCACACTCATATGCTTATAAACGTTGTTACTCCTAAAGCCGCTAAATCATCAACACAAAAGATTAATAAATGTATTGATAGCTAAATCTTACCTGATTAAAAATGTAACAAATTTGGTGCACACATTTTAATCATAAAACTTTGGGTGTCTGTGCAGTTTCATTATTAGGAATCATCTTTGTTTTAATTATTTTTCTTTTTGTTACCCTGTACTCTCCTGTGTACTTTTATGAAACAAAATCCACCAACAATCCAATATCAAATAATTATTATTTTGAACCCCTGGGCCAACCAATTAACTAAATTCATTAAATCTATATTAATGGAAACGGTTTCTTTTGTATAAATAAAGGCCTACTTGGTACTCACTTAACCTGGTATTATGAATACACCATCATACCTGTATAATATTAATAACAGGACTGTGAGAACCAAACATACTAGTAAAGTTTCTTTTTAAGTTGGAAAATCTGCCCCTTTGTCATTATTTCCTTTCTGCTAATGATATAGTTGCAGTCGCAAATCTGGATGCCAGTTTAGATAAACTTCCTGGTATGGTCTGCAAATTAACAATCAGGAAAGAAAACACACAAAAAAACCATGGCTTATCTAATGAAATTGCATTTCTCGTGTTAATCTTCACAATCCTTAAAATAAATCAACAGTACGTCATTTATTATGAGGAGGGTTTTTGAAGGAAATTACATTTCCCCCTTTTTTAAACTAGGCAATTTTAAAGACATTTTATTTTATGCCACTGAAAGCCTACCAGTTAATGTCAGAAAAATTTTTAAAATGTTCTTTTCAGTTATTTTTAAGGAGCATCTAACTTTCATATCAGCTCTGAATGAATAGTGATGTATCTAATAAAACACCAACTTTATGTAAAAATTAGGCATAAAAGCTCATTTATATAGCAGTAAAAATGCAGAATACCAAATCAGGTTGATCTGACTTTTCATATATATTTTATATGTATAAAAAGAAATCAGATAGCGTGGGTTTCATATACAAAACAAGAATGGACAGGACACGCAGAATGGGATGGAGTTAGTACATGAAATGTGTAAAAGGCACTATAAAATCACAACTTTCCAGTTCTCAATGAATGGTCACATTATTAACACACCATTAACATCGCTAATCTGCATTGACACACTTTTCTTAACAGAAAACTTAAGGACAATAGTGCTATAAGTCAAAACATGCTGCAGAGCACAATGCATACCTTCCAACACAACACAGAATGCCTCGGAATTCAGTCACATTAACGGCACAATGTTTTTGTAAACTACACCCGAGAGCATATTTCTAATTGAGTCTTATAACTGTCTAAGTTTTACTAGGCAACAAATGACCTTTTTTCCTCAAATAAAAACAATAATCTATATACATGCTGCTTTAAAATACAAGACTCCAGCATCATATTAACTGTAAGGAATGCCATGATTTTGGTTATGACAACTTTAGTGTTCCTAAAAATACAGGGTGTCCACAAGGTCTCCATACATTGGGGGAATTAACACTTTAGAGCAAAAATGTTTGAAAATATTTCATGCTTATGTCAAGACCATGATGTACTAGGAAGTGTTACACTATATGCACAACACTATATGCACAACACCAGTTGTGTTAAAGAGTTTCTTTATTAGTAGGAATGTTTTGTGATTAAAGTTAATTTTACTGAAGAGTGTTGATTTTGTATGGAGACTTTTGAAACATTCTGTAGCATTTGTATTTTTTTCTTAAACAAACCACAAAAACAAAAACAAAAAAACCTACAATGTCACACCATAATGTGCAAAGAGAAAAACAATTAAGACTTACAAAAGGAAAACAACAACCAAAGTAAAAAAAAACAAAACAAAACAGAGGAATGTTCCAAAAAACTACTCCAAAAAATACGTTTTTGGCATGTCAGAAAAACAGAGGCAGCAACGTAGCAAAATGAGTGGATCAACATGGAATAATGGAATATATCTTATTGAACGTAATGAAAATGACACTATCTGTAACCACTAATGTACCAGAGATAACTATTTACAGAAAAAGGTTACAGCTAAGCAGACTGCAGACTTAACTACCTTAAACAACTGCACTGCTTCTACACAGCTGTAACTACGGTTTAGCTATTGGAAAAACTTTCCTTAAAAAAAAAGAAAAGAAAAAAAAAGGACGACAATGATAATTTGCAACCTGAATTTGTCAGAATCATAAATAAAAAAAAGATTGAATGTTTTAGTATATAAAGATGATTATTAAAAAAAAAAAATAAATAAAAAAATCTTTACCATGGCCATTTCTGTTTAAGACTTACATTAAGCTTGTTCTTATATCAAATCGAAGAATGATGATAAAAAAATTATTTTACAGAACTCCTTTTAAAGGTTAGGAATGAGCTTAAACTGTGTCTTTGAAAATTTGCTGTTAGCATTACTTAAAATCAATGGAAAATGTTGAAAAACAAACAAAAAAAAAAAACACTGGCCACATACAGCTGTACAAATAGTGGTTATTTGGTCTGCAAAATCATGAACTCATTTGGTCATGACACTTTGCTGTGGGAACAGTTGCTGCCTATGCAAATCATTAAGACAAAGCAGTGTTTTGTTAACTTAATCGTCAGAACCTCACAACATATATAATAACACAAAGACTCTAGGAGGCAGTTCTTCACAGGGTGAAAAAGCACAATGGCAGTAAAACAAGTACCTTTCCAAATTTTCCACATCTCACTTCCGAGAGATCTGAGCGCAGGGGGACGCATCAGAGTAAGCAACATGCACAAATTCAATAGGGGGGAACATTATCATTAATCTGCATTAAAAGTAGTAATAATTATGAACGCAAGAACACTATGTTATGTTGCCTTGAAGCCTCCCAGTATAAGGAACATGATTAACATGTCATGGTGTCATTTGTTTATTTAAGGGAAAAAAAATTAGAAGAGAGAAGTGTTGCTGGAAGAGTGAGTACTACTCCCTGTTCTCTTGCTCATTGTCTAGTTCTTACGGATGTCAGCGTAGACCACAGGCTCCATCTTGTGGAAGGAGTTCTTACTGCCAGAGTGATCAAGCTGAGCGTATATCACCGGGCCCTGATAAGATAGAGAGAGAGAGAGAGAGAGATAAGGGAAGGGGAACCAATCACCATAAGCTATATTGGTTATGTGTTCATGAAGAAAGAAAAGCACACACTGTAGTCATTCAAATATAAAAAGATATCCATTAATCCCATTCTATTCCTCCACGAAGCTTCTGAAGTCATCAGTGTGATCTGTAAATCGTATATTGAGCCAAGCAGCTTTGTTGACCAATGTGACACTGAATGCTTTTGAAACATCAAAGTGTGACAATGCAAGACAAATAATGACCAATTGCATGCTATACTGTTTAACTAATGACTTACATTTATATACAGAACTTTGAAATGATCACACATTTGGCAACTATTTTGAAAAAGACTTATTACTGACTATTTATTCATTTTAAAAACACTTTCTCAGGAACACTGGGTATGAGGTCGGAATACACCTTTGATCATACTATTCCAGGGCATGCCACACACATGCGCGCAAATACATAACCCAACACTTGGGTTCTGGTTAGTCTCTCATCTATTAATAGCACTGTGGGATGTTATTGAAAAATAAAATTGCACTCTGCCAGCTGCCTACTTTTAATACTTGAGTAAAGATTATTGATTAGGTTTACCGCTAATAGGTGAAAGGAAACATCGTACACATGCAGTGAACAATAATTCACTAACAATAATTTTTCCCCTGACAAAAGTTACTGTTCAGCATTATCCTTCCAGGTTTTATTAACGTGTTGGTTCTTAACACAATTCCAATCACAAAAGCAATCTCCTCAGTTGTTTTCTTTGCTTGATGTAGGTCAATAAGTTGACCCTTCTGAAACACAGTAACATCTTCATAACACCATACAGGACTTAACATTTTAATCTGTTTTCTTATAAACATTCGCAATACCCATCACGATGCTCATCACATATTACATATGGCACATTTGCACATTATGGAACTGTGAACTTTGAACTGTGATTTTGCACATTATTCTGCAGACTGTCTAGCCCATGACTGGACATGGTTTCTGCAATCCACTTCAAATTTTTTTTTTTATATGTTATTTTATTATTTGTAAATAACGTAAATTTAAAATAATTTTTACAGCTATTTTTTTTTCTATATTTCTAATTTGTAAAAAAAAAAATCTCTTATTTCATACTTTATATTCATATTGAAAACTCTACTTTTCTTTCTTTCTTTTTTTTTGATCATCAGCAGTCATATAAGCATTTAATTTCTTGAGTGTGTATGTGACAAATAAAATATGAATGTGTGCATGTATTTGCAGCAATCCTGTGAGCAAAATGGACATAATCTTCAAACCTGAGATTTCTACTTTGTGTCCAACATCCCCATAGTGCTGTCCTCTACATGGAAACCCTTTTCTTTTTTTAAGAAAGAACCTTAAACAGTTAAGGTTATCTGAAATACCGTGCACTCCCCTAACTCCTGCAGAAGGCGGCCTAAATTTAAAAGAGATCTTCAAACACACTGGTGCTCAGGAATAAAATAATGCTTTGCTTTATACTAAATAGGTCTTATAATAGAAACGGGTGTATTTCTGGAAACTATATGGCTTCAACATGCCTCTGCAGGGACACAAAACATGGACAGTAAATGATATTACATGATGATGATGTAAATGGCAACAACAAAAGAATAGAAGGGTGAATGTTGTGGCAGCAGACACTGTATATGCATATAATACTTAATTATAATGATTTAAACCTGGATTTTGGCCATTTGTAGAAAAAAAAAAACCCAACATTCCAACTTAAAGAAGTTTGTGTTTTTTTTCCTTCTTTTTTTCACTCATACCTGAACAGGAGCAGAGGGGCTGCTACAGCGTGAGCCCTCTGTGCTGGACTCAGATTTCTTCCCCGGCCGAGCCGCCTGGATGCTCACACTCTCTGTGGAGGTGCAGCTGCGGCAGCCAGAGTGGGTGTGGGTGAGAATCGGGTTGTGACGATGCACAGACAATGGTGAATGGTGGAGGCGTACACACACGTAAAGGAGAGACAAAGATAAACAAAGACACCAATGTGATGAAATAAAATGATGTAAAGCAACATGGAGATACTGGCAAAAGGTATAAAGGAGCAAAGTGCAAAATGCAGCGACGTTTCTACTCTGTCCAGTAGTATTTGAATTTTTTTTTTTTTAATCAGGAATTGATGAAACAGTGATGTCCCAAAAAGAACATAAAAGAAAATGTCTCTCGTGTGCAACCTATAGTGCTGTTGCCACTGGTGCTGCAGCAGATCCTGATTGGTACGTTACTCTTTCAATCTTTCCCAAACGCTCTCTTGTTAAATGTTATGCTTGCTTACATAAGGGTTAGTACACACGCTGGTAAAAAAAATAGAGAGAAAAGAGAGAGGAAAAAAAAAGAAAAGAGGCTTGTTAAACAATGAGAAGATGTGTTAATGGAAAACAAACTTTGAGAAGTGCGAGTTGACAGAGGCATGACGCGCATGAACACACAAAGAGCCCATGTTGACCCTGAGGAGGTTAAATTACAAACTTTAAGCGTTCAGCGCTTTAAGGGTTCAGCGTTTTTGACGCTGTAAAAAGTGTCATCTTGCATACACCGATCAGCCATAACATCATGACCACACCAGCTAATATTGGGTAGGTCGCGGATTTGTCACCAAAACAGCTCTGACCCATCAAGACCTCTGTGGTATCTGACACCAAGCCATCAGTAGCAGATCCTTTAAGTCCTGTAAACTGGGAGGTGGGGCCTCTATAGATCAAACAAATTTTTCCAGCACATTCAACTAAAGTCAGTTTAGTTTATACAGTTAACCCTTGGATTGCGAGTATAATTCGTTCCAGAAGCTTGCTTGTAATCCAAAGCACTCATATTAAATCTCTTCATAAGAAATAATGGAAACTCAGGTTCGTTCCACGACACAAACATATTCATATAAAAATCATTAATACAAAATATAAATTTTAATTAAACCAAAAATCACCCTTCACTTTACCTTTACCTCTTTTAAAAGAATCGTAGCTGGTGCGAATGAGACGAGAGAAGAGATGAGGAGGAGGCTACTTTGTAGTAAGACGAAAGACGACTTTCACACACACACACGAAATCATTGCTCTCTGACAGAGTCTCTGTCGAAAAACTGGAATGTTTAATGACGAACCTCTCTAATGACACTTGCTTTTGCCTCCTTTTAAGGATTAGGCAGAAATGTCAAGTTGCGTTGTCGTTAAACAGATTCATCTCACGCACTGCTACAGCCTTTATAACCTTTTTTTCCCTTCACGGGGGCCATTATTGCAGTACAGTTACTGAAGAACAGTCACTACACTTGGACACAAAATCAAAAATGCTTTACGTGTTTGCGCACACACGTGGTCGCAATGTTATAGTAAACAGTACACACGCGAGCGCAAATGTTGACTATATGAGTGACACACGCGCACTGAGACTGAGCATGAAAGAATATTTCCCACAGCATGAGAGAGACAAGAAGCATTGGCTCAGTTGTGATCATGTGATGCATGGCGGACAAAACGCATGCGTACTACTCGTATTTCATGACCTCGCTTGATTATCAAGTTAAAATTAATTTTTAAATTTTGCAAAACACTCGCAGACCAAGTCCTCGCAATCCATGGTTTTACTGCACAGCGCTGTTAACAATAGTCATCTTTGCAAAACAGATTAACTGAATCAGAAAATTATGGAAATAAGTTTGAAAATTGTGAGGAAATATGTATAAATTGCAATTATCAGATTCTCTCTTGATGCTTGATACAAGTCATGCCTCAAAGTTGTATTCCTCAAACCATTTTTTTACAGTGTGGCAGGGTGCATTACCCTGCGGAAAGAGGCCACTGGCACAAGGGAATACCGTTTCCATGAAGGGGTGCACTTGGTCAGCAACAATGTTCATGTAGCTGATGCCAAAGTAACATCCACATATGAATAACAGGACCTAAACTTCAAGCATCACACCATCTCCGCTGGCTTGCCTTCTTGTCATAGTGCACCTTGGTGCCATCTTAACAGCATTAACTTTATCAATGTAAGCTACAGTAGCTATTATATTGGATTGGACTATATGGGTCAGCATTCGCTCTCCAAGAGAATCAGTGAGCCTTGGCTGCCCATGACATTTCCAGTTCACTGGTTATCCTTCATTGCACCACTTTTGGTAAGACCCGACATCTAGACGTCACACTTTGGCTCTTGTCAAAGTCGCTCAAATCCTTACGCTTGCCCTTTTTTTCAGCTTCCAACGTGAGAAAGGAACAAAATGCGCACCTGCTGCCTAATATATCCCTATATCCTAATAAATCCATGTTACTCATTTCACATCTCAGTGGTCATGATGTCATGGCTGATCGATAGGGATGGGACCATATGCTTTTGTCTCGATACACCTTAAAGTGCTCACAATATGATTTGAAGTTCAAAGACAACAATGTACCACTGCAGAATAATTGCACTTCATTCCTTTTTCCCCTGTTTCTTGCATTGGTTTGATTATGTAAACAGAAAACCAACCATATACGCAGTAAAGTGCAAATATCTTTTCTTAAACCATGACTGTTTCTACTAATAGATATAAAAAAGATATGGGGTAAAGCAAAATAAATTTCTTAAGTTACATTTTAAATAAATCTGCATCTGTATATAAAAGAGAAACCTAAAATAGTCTTAATGCAACCTTAAGACACATCTGCCAATTACTAATGTGTATACAAACTGCTCCAGTGAACGGATCGCAAGCCCAGTGCTCTGAACACTCGAAGCACCAGATGACGGTTGCTGCAGCTATTCCCAAACTCAACATGTCACATTACATACTGTATAATGAGACCAAACTGTATATCATGATGTAATGAATTTCTATACATTTTCCCATCCCTACTGATCAGCCTATAGTGAGCCTGAAGTGGAACAGGTCCAATTAGCAAAAACAGTTTATTAAAAAAAGTAAACAGTTAATCTGCCCTACAATCATGGAAAGATGGTTAGTTATCCTCTGGTTAATTCAGGCAACATAATTTTATAGTGGATTAGATTAAGTTACTGGGTTCAACAGACATTAGTGGTCTAACTGATATCCCTTTGCACTGTGGTACAAAGTGCACATTTGTTAGTCATGTAAGAGGGAACAAAGAGCTCATTCACTTATATTAAAATAATATACAGGCTGTTATGAAACACGGTTTGTTGCAAATGTATTCGTTGTTAAATCATTATCTGTACAATACCCATAATCTGTAATTGTACACATATACAGTACAGGCCAAAAGTTTGGACACACCTTCTCATCTATCTGTCAATGTGTTTTCTTTATTTTCATGA
>JAOVVB010000008.1:8500028-8512230 GCA_028570985.1 Heterobranchus longifilis | reverse complement strand
TGTGGAAGGCCCGGGTTCATCTCCCACCCAATGCCCAATTACCAGCAGTGATTGGATTTGCTCACTATTGGCATTTTTTGAGCACTTTTTTTCTTTCGAGTAGGTTGAGAACTTGCTGTCTATTTGTTTTACACTCAAGCAACTAAGCAATCAACATCTACTTTGTTTGTTCAATAAATCATCCAAATGAGGATGGGTTCCCTGAAGGTTTCTACCTATTACTGTCTCATGGAGTTTTTCCTTGCCACCGTCGCCCTTGGCTTGCTCATCAGGGACAAACTGATAATTATGATTTATACATATTTTCTCCCTTGTTTTAAACTAATTCCCTAATTTTTTATTCCGTAAAGCCGCTTTGCGACAATGACCATTGTTAAAAGTGCTATATAAATAAAACTATGTTGAATTGAAGACATTACAGTTTCTAGCCATGTAGAATAATGATTTATTTAACATGATTTAATGTCTCAGAAGAAAAAGGAGCATGCTAAATTAGTCAGACGTGCACAGAAGTAGGAACGTGGAATGCAGACACTAATATGAGAAATGATTCTTTTGTGTTATACAGAGAGGTTCATATCAGATGGTGTCCAGAGGTTTCAAAAGCAGGAGACAGTTCTGAAAAGCTCCAATGCTCTGATCTGATCATAGCCGTGGGACCAAATGCTGCAGGTGATCCCCCATAAAGTCATATTCAGTTTTTCATATAAAATACATATTAGTTAATATCATGCCACAGTTCAAGTCAATCAATAACATTTTTTAAAATCATTCTCCACTATCAGTACCTCAGCTGATAACAGACACCACCAGGGGATGTCGTGTTCCATTGCTTTTTGTGCTATATATCTATTCATTGCTGTGTCTTTGGGACCAGGTTTTGTCTCCGCATACGTTCTTAATTCTGAGGACTGGGCGCAGGTTGGGTGGGTGTCTTTGTGGAATGAAAGGAGTCGTGGTTCCACTCGCCCAGACAAAGCTCCCCTTCCTGGAGAACCTGGCTGTGTCTTTTATAAGCAGAAGAGCCGACCATCTGTGAGCACAAACACACACACACACACACAGGTTCAGAGCCGCATATGTTTGTCGTGTGTTTTAAAAGGTTTTTGATTTTTCCTATTTGTCACAGGTTATTATCTGCCAGTGTACCTGCTATATTGCTGAAGATCAGCTGTTCCAGTGGGCTGAAAAGGTACACTTTGTATAATGCTTATTTACATACAAATGTAAGAGACTTTAAGGAATAAACCTTTCTGGAACAAGAAAGGAACTCATAATCTTTTTAACTTTTAGTGCCAAGTTTCTTTATTTTTAAATTTAAAAAAAAGATTAACTTTATAGATTCAGTATACACAGAAGGTAAGATAGTGTGAGGTACATAGTTTTTAACAAGTTTCTGTGAACATTCAGAGAGTGGAACGACTCATCCTTGAAAACTGACTGATAACTTGTCACCACCTTGTGGAAGAGTCTGTCTGTGGGCTACTGTACAGACAATCATTCACCAACATCACTTGCATATTACAGGAACTTGGCTGGGAGTTGTCACCTTCCCCATACAACTCTGACCTCGCACCATGTGATTTCTACATGTTTGGGCCATTAAAGGAGTTCCTGGGGGGCCAGAATTTCAGGCGTAAAGCAGACACAAAAATGTCTTCACTGTAGTGAGAAATCTTTCTATCTTGTTGGTTTCTGTGCACTAGTGAAACACCAGGAAAGGTGCATTAGTGTAGCAGTGGATTAGATAGAAAAATAAAGGGTTTTTAATTATCTTAACAGTGTTCTGTTATTCTGTGTTGTCAAAAGTCCTGGTTTGGCTTGAATGCCCCTCATGGACATAGTTATTTTAAAATAGTAAAAAATATTTTAAAAAATGAAAAACCCTATGAACAGGTGGAATCAATCTTTTAAGTAGTCATGTATGTACGTGCAGTTTGTCACCAAACATCACTGTTCTGTCTGTAGGTTTTGGGGAGCATGCAGAGCAGAGGACTGACTGTAACAGTGTTGTCCGATTGTCCACTCGCCGAGTACAAGACTCCACATTACGTGAATGGCAGTTCCGCTCCAATCCTGCGTGCATTAAGGACCAGCACCTTTACAGATGGTCTTCCCTGCCCTCTGCTAGAGCAGCCCAACATCGTCACAGGCCTGCCTGCTGCCGGTACAGCTCACAAGAAAAACACACAATAGCACAGGTTTTTGTTATACTCTGAGATGGACAAACATACCTCTCAATAAGTTGATCAATTGCAAAATACTGCAACAGGGATTTTTTTATATGTATGATATATTATATAATATTAAATAAAAAAAGTAGAGATCAGCATCATCACAATTGATAGCGTCCAGTTTGCTTTACGTATGCTGATTAATAAAGGAGAGTGCCATAATATTCTATAAGTGACATGTGGATTAAGGTCTAAAAGTAAGAGAGCTCTAGTAAAAATTTATTTAGTATTTTTTCTAATTATTATACAAAGTAAAATTCCAGTTATTTTATTGTGTGCAGAATTTTTTTTATCTTTCTTAGTATTTGGTTTGCTATAATGATAGTGTACACTCAAGCCGGTGTGGTTGATCTTATGATCCTTTAAAGATCAAATGCATGGTAGTGTCACCTGACCATATGCATCATTAGAAGAGATAGTCTGACCTTTTTAAACAATATCAACATCACCAATTTGTTTACATTTAAATGAGGATCTCAAAATCCTGAATATTAAATATTTGAAATATTGAACATTTCTTAGTTAACGTTCCATAACCAATTGTTTATTTCTAATATGGAATGAAACTTCACAGAAATTTCTAATGGGGTCCAATATTTTTGGTTCTCACTGTATATTTATGGAACGTGTGATAATATAATAATTCTTGATGTGATTAATATTATGTAGAATGATTTCTGTTAAGTGTTTACTCTAAAATCAGAACCAGAGTCACATAACCATAAGTTTGCATATCGTCAACCTGCAAAGTGTTTTGTGTAATTTTTGAAAGAAAATATTTTTGATTTTTTTTCACATTTGATTTTTCAAATTTCACAATCAAAAATTATAGGAAGACAGCATTATTAACGTCACAAGATGAAATCAATCTAGACAGTTTTAGACACACTGTTGTTCAAAACCTGAAAGGCTTTACTTTTAGGAATGTAGAGAGAAGCTACAGTAAATGTCACATTTTGTTATTTTATTTACTATTTCTTTTTAATCATTAATCATATTCTAATATCTTGCATTGTTGCAATATGCACTATAATTGCCTGTCATATGTTATTTATTATTTTTTCATCAGGGATACACTGACATGCCTGTGTGTGTTTATGTTTTGCGCTGTAGTGCTCAATCAGTGTCAGGTTCAGCACTCAGCAGCTGTGCTCTTCCAGTGCTTCAGTGATGTCATCCACCCAGACTCAGTCACCATGGAAACCTATAAACCTGCCCTTTCGAATCTTAGCACACGGGTGAAGGTGGGGTCTTACTTTCTACCTTATTTGTGTATCATTCACCTACTGTTTATCTATTAATGTTACAATCAAAATTGATGATGATGATCTTTCACTCTTTTTTTTCTTTCTAGCTGGAATCAAGTCCAAATATGGAAATACTGCAGAAATTAACCAGAGTTAATGATGCACACAGCAACCTCTACACATAGAGGAAGCTCCTCGGACATGTACAATGCTTTTTCTATTTGTAATGTATTTTTATGACCATTAAACACATTGTGATCATGGGACATTGTGGACTATTTTGTGTGGACCTATGGCATGTTTTTTCTGAGCAGCAGGTGGCGCAAAATATTATATTTTACTTTGCTTCTGCATCCGAGGTGAATTCCAGTTGCATTTCAGAGCACATTTAGAAACCTAAAGGGGTCTTGTGTGTTCTGGAAACATTCATTTCCTCCTCGATGAGGAATGTAATAATATGAGTCATTTTGAGATTACCTTCTGTGATCAGCGGTACAACGGATATAAAAGGTGTACACACGTCTCTTCAAATTGTAGGTTTTAGTGATGTGTAGATTGAACCAACGTAAAACACATCTGTTCAAATTGCTAATTAAATGTGATAAATATACCAACAAATGAATTACACAGGAGAAATAAAAAGTTTAGTAGTTTTTTTTTTTTTTTAATAATCGTGCACATACACTAATGGCATGCACAAAATCATCATAGACCTGCGGCCATTGATTCTAATTAACCCAAAGTTCAGCTGTTTCTGATGTCATCTTGGCCTTATCTGACATCTAGGTTATCATCAACAAATGAAGATAGAGGATCACAATGATGTTATCAAGCCATCCATTGGGTAGGCTGGTTAGATAAAAGCTTATATTATTTTGGGGTCCAATAAGATCAAGGATCCTTTTGGGACATATTTCCAAAATATGATTTGTTTTTGCTAAATATATCTTATTGTCCAGTGGACACCATATTACGGCTCTAATCAAAAAAGAGAAAAGTCATAGATAGCTCTGTGAAATGTGATTTTGTGAGATAATGCAATTTGATAGATCTGGAACATTCCTGGAATAAAATTGTCGAACCAAGATATGATAAATTAAGGACTCTTAACCAAAAAGACTAAATAATTTGTTACAAGCAAACCAAAGCCATAGCAGTATTAGTTAGGGTTTGTACACACACGTATCACCAGTTTATTGCCTTACTTATTTTATTCTAAAATATTTCTTTATATCAACATTTTTACATGAGTTTTGTTGGATGCTTTATTTGAGTAAAGGAGAAAAAGATATGACGTGATTGTACTTAAATTTGGTTTAATTTTCACAATACCAAAACATACCATTTTAACATTCTATTTGATCATAAAAACCTGTTCTGGTGTTGCATTAAGACAGAGGCTATAATATAAACATCATATTTCGCTGCCTGTGTTAATTTTTTATGAATTAATTGATTAATTAATATGTTTTAATATACTCTATACGTTTTGATAGGAAGGTTGCCTTAAAACCTTAAAAGCAAAATTAAATGGCCTCAACAATGCATGTGCGAGGCCAAATATCAGGGGTCTACTGGTCTAATTTGGTGAGATATGACTTTTGAGGGTGTGCACAGAGAGAAATGGGAAATTGGCAAATTTGCTTTCGGGCCTCCAACTGTATCTGACTGTTAAGACAGATCTTAGGACATTCATTGCGGACTTTACACAATCATCTGCACAATAATAATCATGAACAATCATTTACACAATTTGCACAAACAATTGCAGCCTTGCACACACGCTGCAGATTTTTTTTCTCAAACATATTGTGGATTTTACATGCACTTGCATAATTTATGCACTAAATGAACTGTATACAGTATACTGATATATTTGATATTCTCATTTCATATTTTTTCATTTTGCTTTGCTTTTAATTCTATGTTTGATATATATTCTTTTTATGCCTATTCTTTTTATACTTATATTTATTTTATTTTATTCTATTTTATGTTTATTTCTACTTATTAGTTGCATTCATTGGGAGACAACAAAGAAAGAATTTCGTTGTACAGGGGGAACATGTTTCTTTACTGTGCATATGACAATAAAACTTAAAACTATATAAATGCTTCATAATATGTGAGCTTTCGACAGTCATAGGAATTTTTTGCATTTTTTTTTTTTTGTAAATTGCATAACATGTGACATAACATAATGGATTTGAGAGTTTGTTCTCTTTTGTTTTCTTGAGGTCAGTGTGAGTTTCCCAAAACTAGTATAAGAACATTTTGTAAGTGATTTTGTCATCTATGGACATTGCACAATCGTAAGGCAAGTCGCATTACACTGGGAACTTTACAATTTGAGAACTTTGTGGTTTCTAAACTGCTGCTCACAACAAAATGTTCCAAACTGATTCTGTGTCTTTGTCTTATGGGTCTGTTCTCTTATTATTAGAGATGCACCAATTCATCAGCCTGTGACCGGAATAGGTCTATCATCCGGAGGTCACGGTTTCCAATCCTGCTACAGACTGTCATGTCCATCTACGCTTTGTTCCCAGGCCCTAATGGTGCATGTGCTGCAGTTCAGAAAACTCTTTTTTCTGAGAACGCATGTGATCGAGCCTTCACCTTCCCTGTTGAATTTTTATTTTCAGTCCAAGATCCAAGGTGGGATTTGAACCCAGACCCTGGAGGTGCATGGCGAAAAGTGCTAACCACTAAGCCGCCATGCCACCATTATATTATATACATAATAGAATTTTTTGTTATAAAAAAAAAAGTTTAAAAAATAAATAATTTGTATGCAGATTTGACCTTACACTGAGTGCCACATTTAATCACGGTCATGTTCATATTAAGTACAACAATGCTATAAACAATGAAGGCAGAATATGGACCATTGTTTTTTGGGGCTGTAGAGAGCAAAACCACAGAAAACACAATGTAGCACAAATGCTTGAAAAAAGTCAATGCTGGCCATGATAGAAAGAAGGATCCGCTACTAATGTCCCGGTGGCAGACACCACAGCACCCAACAGCCATGTATCAACGTTCTTGGAAAGTCTCTTGTTCAATCAAATTACTGAACTGAAATTACTTGCTACATACACACACACACCCACACACACATAGGCACATTTCTGTAGGAATATATAGAAAATATGACCTATATATAAACTATAATTTGTGTGTGTGAGAGTGTGAAATTTGATCTAGCTGTTTATTCCATGATAAAATTTTTCATCCAAATAATGTTAATTCCTTTTAGAATTATTAAAGTTTTTTGGTCTAGGAACAGGGAAAATAGCTTGGATAAATTGGATAAAAATATAAAAAATATATTTGACTATATTACAGAATCTATGATTTATGATTTTTTTTTGTGAACCATGATATAAAGTATTTTATGATTGTTTTATGATTGATACTGTGATTCATTTTAATTGCTGTCTTCTTAAATTAGGCATAAATCTATACTATAAGGAAATAATCTAAACTATAGGTGCACTGTTCATACAATCACAGAATCTGGTATTAGATACAATCCCAAATATAAGCACTGTATTCATGTTCTTAGGCTTTAATACTGTTGTTCCGTCCTATTGGTTATGGAGTTAGACTAAAGCTTTTTTTTTTTTTTTTTTACATCTACAGCCCTTTATTAGTGTTTAGAACTGAGAATGATCTAAAGCTTAAAAAGTATACAGTATGTTGTGATTCATTGGTGGTCCCTTTGTAGTCATGGATAAACTAAATGACTGGCTCCTGAGTGGCACAACAGACAAGCCTTTGCCCAATTATCTGGGGATTTGTGAATCATAATGATTCCAAAATTGGTTTCTGCTTCCAGGAAAGGAGTGCTGGCATGTCTGCACTCCCACAACAATATAGCAACGCTATCAAAACATGAGTTCACGCATGCGAAAGGTGGGGGGCGTATAGTGTTTTTCTCAGAGTGTGTTACGTCCCCCCTAATGGTGAGTGAGCAGCTGTTTGAAAAGACGTGGTCATCTGGCGTCAGTCTCAGAGGAAGTATGCGATAGCTTTTCCCCCCTGATCGGTCTGATTGGTGATAAGGTTTTAATAGCAATTTCCTGCGGGATCAATAAAGTTTTCTGATTCTGAATAGCTACAAATTGTACCTAGATGGGAAGTTGATCTGCTAAAATGATAGATATAGAGAACATATACAGAATAAACTCACTACCGTGTGTACTGTAAATGTTTATAATGCAGAAATACAGTAAAGAGGCCTCAGATGCTGAATGAACTCTAACAGTGAAAGTACATTCATCACACAGTTTGCAGGAACATTTTGTGTTCGCACTTTGTGTGTGTGCACACACACTGACGCATGCCTATTCCATTGCCTGAGATGAACTGGGAGGACTCGGTGCTAAGCAGTTTTGGCTGGTTCTCCATGAAAGAAGAGGAACCTGGTACTCTTGCCAAGTCAGCGCTCTAAAAGTAACGCAATGTTTATGAAATCAGGAAACTTCACAATTATTGAAAAACACTCAATATTGCAATCTATTGAAAAGTATTGAGCACGGCATATAATGATACCTATATGTATCACATGTCAATGATTTAATCCTGGGCTACTGTGTGGAGATTTCCCTTTTCTCCCCATGTGCACACAGTTTTCCTATGAGTTCTTCATTTTAAAATCAATCAGGTGTCCCATCCTGGGTGAGTTACCTGGCTTGACCCAAGTGCTACAGGGAAAACACAGTAACTGTGTAAGATGAATGAAAGAATCTGTTTGTTTTTGATATAGTATGTATAATGGGACTTATTCAAACCCTGACAACTCAAATGTGAACTTGTTCAATTTGGGGACTTGAACCAATATTTGTTATTTTTGTTTTGTTTATTAGACTGGCTGACTTACTGTGAATGTAAATTAAATGCATAAAAAAAAAAAATGCTATTTATATACTGTAAGTTTTTAGTCTTACGACACATTTGACCCATAAATCAGATATCCAAGGCTTGACGGTTTGTCGCTGTAAACAATGCGAGTGTATTTTGTGGTGAGGCATAAATGTGCGCTCTGTGATGGAGGGAAAGTCCCAGCTGTGATGCAATCTCAGTATAAACCCTGCCCCTTCTCTCTGCAACTCTGCCCTTAATTGGTAAACGCTTCATAGTCGTGTGGTCTTTTTGCTTACACAGGACTTTCTAGAACTATACACACACACACACACACACACACATACACACACACACACACACACACACACACACACGGCACGGCTCCTAAATTATTTAAATGAATACTTACAATCGCTAAGAGCTTTTATTATGTAGTATGTAATAGTTTAGTCCTAAATAGTGGCGTATTTAGTCCTTTAAGTCTGTACAGTATTAAAGATCACACTTACAGTACAAATATCATTCAACATTAAAGTGCACGCAAATGTGTAATCTGATGGCTCATGATGTGTGTCACAGTTGAATAACAGTCACTGTGTAACCATTAGGGCAGGTGTGTGCTTACTCGTCTGGAATATACAGCCAAGCCACATTAACATCCCCGTTTATCTTATCTGTTGAATATTAACCTAGACGACAATGAAGGAGTCTGATTACGTGTGTTTATTCATATCTCTCAGACAGGGAGCGAGAAATGATCGGTTATATTTATGGCCTGGTTTCAGATTGAGTCGACAGCTACATGTGCGTCATAACGCCAAGAACATGTTCATAAACGAGCTCTCTTGCATGTGACATACAATCTTTGTTTTCAAGGAAGAAACAGATGTGTCTACGTTTACGCAAATGTTCTCTCTAAATGTTGAGTGCTGTGGTTTGTGGTGTTGGAATTTTTTTTTTTTTCTTTCTTAATCAAGTTAGGCTTTAGAAAAAAGGAAGTGTTAGTCCTTATGCTGTGAGCTTTAGCGGTTATTTTTGGCTATGACATACGTATGTTCAAAAAAGGCCTGGAGTAATAATGAGTCTTAATCATAAAACAATTTTGGTTTAATTTTGGTTTAATGTGTGAGTTAGTGTATAGAGCAGTATAGAGTATGAATGAATAATATCAGTTTGCGAGATAAACAGCTTTGCATAGTTTTGGAATTTTACTTAAAAAAAAAAAAAAAAGTGAATGAGATGGGTGTGTACGGAAATAACGGGATCCTGAAGGGTTTTCCTCTGTTTCAGCAGAGACTACTGCAACAGTTCAGCAGTAACAATTATCTAATAAAATATTTCACATATCATTTTTTTATAAAAGCTTTAGAAAGTTCACATGGTATACCTGTGCAGCTGTTTAAAGCATATAATTTTGTACGGCTACCAAATCACATGCAGTATGCTTTTGTGTTTGCTTGTTTGTTTGTTTATTTGTTTGTTTCCCTTTTAGTGCATTATTTAAATCTACCATACTATTTCCGTCTATTGTGCAATATAATCCACATTGCAACATACGTTAGAGACATATTACATTTCATTTAGCTCTTATATGTCGATATCATCTATATATGCCAACAAGGTATCTCCAGGAAGCTAACCGTCTTCCCTCCTGTTCCAGATAAAGGCGGGCACTCTTACCGTAAATGAAGGCTGAGAAAATTGCTGTTGGGCTTGGTTAAACATTTGCTCCTTTGTCTTGCTCAGCCTTGAGAACAGCTGGAACGCTGCCATGTTAAACAAACAGAGCAATCTGCTTTGATCAGGTGTATCATATGAGGCCTCCCACAAGTTAATGCCTGCGTGGGCGAGGCAGGCTTCAGAATGCCTCAGAAAGGCTGGGCCTCCAGTAAGAGCCGGTTCACTTCAGACTTTGTTTTGGCACATACTTTAACAAGTACCAACTGTACTGTGATGTCAGCATGGCTCTAGTTTGGGAAAATGATTTGTTCTTTTTCCGTTCATATTCACCGTTCAATTTTATACGTCTATATATTCTGAGTACATTCCCCATAGTTCCCCATAGATCCCCATGGGATCTTTTCTTTTTTTTTTTTTGAGATGTAGTTAAAATATTATAGCTAGTCATATCACTATCTACAGTTTTTAATTGATGCCTAGAGAAATCTGTTAGATGTGTGCTAATGCTTTGGAAGAAGACGTTCATGTTACTTGCTTTAGCGTCATAATGAAAATCCTTAACTAGTTTCCATGACAACTTGACATCAAAGGTCAGGTCGATTTCATGGTGTAATTACATACAGGAACGTTTCCTGGCAATTATATTGAAGTAAAAGAAGTATCTTTTCAATAGGTCGGTCTTAAAACGCATCAAATCCAGAACTTGACGTTTTTCAAAGTCTGAGTAAATCTCATTTTCATTTTCCAAGATCTAATACCTTATCATTAAAAAACAAGGAAGAAAATGGTGGTAGATTAAACAGAATCATATTTTTTATATTTTAAATTATCACTGCGTGGCATGATGGAGCAGCAGAATTGTTCCTGCTGCACGTTGCTGGGGTCCCTGTGCTTGATCTACTGTCTATACATTCTGTCTATATCGATGAACATTTCCTTCCACCTTTCAAAAACATGCCACTTAGCTACAGTCAATGTATGAATGCCTAATTGAACTGGTTTTCCATTCATGATGTTCCTGCCTCATGCCAAGACTTCCACCACAACCCTAACCAGTATAAAGTGGCCATGACGATAAAACAAAAGAAAAGTTATCACTGATAGTTTTCAGTATCTACAGATCTGAAACCACAGTTAACAGTGTTGGGGGACGTTACTTTTTAAAGTAACTAATTACATTACAAAATTACTGTGATTTAAAACAAGATAGTATTCTTGTTAATAGACAATAGGTATGCAAAGTATTTATGTGTCATTCCGGTGAAACTTATCAGTGTTGAATAACAGAGCACTAAGTTGGTATTACTACTTCTAAATGCTAACTTTTATGATGTCATTACTCATTGCTACAAGGTCACTTAAGTCAGGTAGGGTTTTATATTAATCCATATAAAACTACACCATTCGCTTCGCTTCGTGTTGGTGTTTTGTCTTTCTCCCACTATGTACCCACATTCAGAGATCTGTAAGCACTTTATAACTTTTGTCATGTGCTTTTTATTTGGACCCTGCATTAAGAGTTTGGCTTTAAATGTTCTGTCAGGGCCTTCTCATGGCATTGTGTGTATGTGTGAGACGCTGACTCAGTCTGGCTGTAGTCCAGGTCTGCATATTTTATGGCTTGCTCAGGAGGAGGAGATACTGCCGTGACGTTCATGTTTTTGCCGTTGGCATTTTCTCAAGAAACAGCTTGTAGTTTGAGTACGCACCCGGGGTAAACTTTGTTGCCAAAGTGTGGCATTCACACAGTAGCCCTGACCTGTAAAATTGCACATACTAAATAAATAGACTTTTTAAATCTGATATAAAAATGTGCCTTGAAGGCATGCATGTTTGAGTATATCTCAGTCAACCTTCAAAATGTTTTTCATTGAGGGGGAAGTTTTAACACCAAAGTGAGTGAACTGCAATTTCTATATTATAATCACATGATTAAGTAAATATATAGCTCTGGTTCTATGGGTGACCAGCAGCAACATGAGAACTATCATACACTCTAAAAATTGCTGGGTTAAAAAACAACCCAACCATAATCCAGCCGCTGGGTCACTATTGGACAGAACACGCGCCGGGTTGTTTTGACCCAAGTGCTGGGTTTAACAATTTAAGATAAGGAAATCTGACACAACCAGTGGGTTAAATTGACACTCTTGCTGGGTTGACACATTCCAT
>JAOVVB010000008.1:8472673-8499928 GCA_028570985.1 Heterobranchus longifilis | reverse complement strand
TCCGGGCTTGGGACCTGCACTGCATCCAGTGGCTGGGGTTTGGGCACTGGCTGGGAATCGAACCCGGGCCTTTCGCATGGCAGGTGAAACACCTACCACTGAGCCACCAAATAAGTACAGCCGATTATTGGCACAGAATATAAAAACTTGAACTCCCCACACACCCCCATATCAAAGTGTCACTTAAAAGTAACATTTACTGGATGATAATTTACTGGAAAAGTAAATGAACATGAAAATGAGCTTGCTCCTACCACAACTACGACATTTAAAATTTAGGTAAAAATGAATTATAACTTATCATAAAGCTTACCAAGCTTTAAGTGGCGTGCCCCTCGCTTCAAAAGTGAAGAATCCAGAAAGTTTGTCATGTCGTTTCTCATTCCAAGAACAGAAAGAACAGACTTGCCTTGGAAGTGCACACTTGAGGGTCACATTCAGGTCTTCAGCTGACTTTGTTTTATTGCCACATTACATTGCTGAGCGTAGATCTGATCAACCGAAGCTGCTTCTACAGTCTTTTTCACTGAGCTCTATGCATGGCCATCTATATCTATGGGTACATCGCTTCATATGCTTCCCCCTTACCTTGATGGAAGCAATACTCTGGTATAAGATAAATCTGGACTCATCAGACCACATGATCTTTTTCCATTGCTCAAAAGTCCAGTCCTCATGCTTGTAAATTTGCAATTAAACATTAAACAGTGGAGCCTATGCAATCACTAAATAATATAAATGCATTGAATATATGGAGAGAAAGAAAATAATTTTAGATAGACATGTAGAAATTATGCCATTAAGATTGTCTTTGGGGTAAAATCAAATATTATATATTACTACACTTTACTACACACTTTTTTGACAACGGTCAAGTCCAAGTTGAAGGTAAACCTGCATCATAAGTTGTCATAGTAACAGACCTAGATATTAGTTTCTGAAATCCATTTGAAATGTTAGAAATATTGTAATTTCTATGTGTCCTTGAGACATTTATTTGTTTGATTTATGTGGAAAATTATGCTGTAAAAGTTAGCATTTACAGCCAAACAGGTGACTCAGAAGTCATCTTTTGTCTATTGTTACTTGCTGCTGATAATAGTGTAATGCAATTAGATTAACATGGTCTTGTCTGATGTTTAGAATATTACTAACAGATGAATACAGAACACTAAAGCAACCGGTTTGATCTCTTTTATGTTATTGTGGAAAGTTAATAGCCTTGTACACAGTATATTAGTCATGAGTAACTGTTGTTTTATTTTACTGCTTTTTACAATCAGTAGCACTAAAGGGACATGTGGCTGGAACACAGCTTATAAACCAGACTGAAATCCTGTTAATCATAAGAATAAAATGGAAACAACATAAGATATTTACTCACAGCCTTGAGTTTAAGACATACATCAGTTAATTGGAATATTTCCTAGTAAGGATTCCTCCACCGTATAAAATATAATCTGATTAAAGGATGCTCAGGTTAAGGGAGGCCTCGAAGCAGTGAATGTAACTCATAGGATCTCGTTTGCACCTTCTCAGAAAGAGGGTTGGTGTGAGATGTGACCGCTTGCTTGAACATTTTGTGCCTGCAGTAATGAAGCAGCTCTGGAGGCGTTGCTGTGATTCAGATGAACTGAATGATCTTCACTATAAAACAAACATGAAATTGAGCATATTTACAACAGGACTGCAATCCACTGCATGCAATCAGCAATCCAAAACACCCTTACCATCTAAATAAAGCTGATAAATATAAAGCTCCAACATAAAACTGCACATGATCGCGGTAAGTAATTGAAACAATTCATTCAAATTAAAGATGTAATTGATGAAGTCATACAATGGTGTGTAAGGAAACATTCAAATTCATTTCACAGAGCTTAAATAAGCATAGCGTGATCAAGTAATGTAAACAAATAACAAGATCAGATTTATATCAGGCATCAAATCAACTCTTTTATTTCACATTATCTTTCAAAGAGCTTATAGTCTTGTATAATCCAAGATACAGACAGATTCGCCATCTGAAATTAATCTGTAAAGAACAGAACATTTGGTATTGTTGCATGATAACTGACATTAGTGTGTGTTTTTTAAGACCTGTGATGGTAAGGAAAACTGGTTCATGTGAAGGATGTCTGATTAACAGAATGCCAGTAAACAACTGTACTCCCGGAAACAAATCGTATTTTGAGCACAGATAGTTACATCATCAGAGAATTGTCTGTACATGAACTCCTGTCAAATATGCAATAGGAAATGTAAGGTTTTATATGATGAGAAGGTTGCCTATATGCCTCTATGCCCCTAAAACAACGCCCTCATTGCACTTCCTGACTCCTTATGTGGTAACACTTCTTATAGCCCATATCCAAACAAACTTAAATAATTCTTTTGATTGTGTAAAGCTGCTTTGGGACAATGCCAATTGTTAAAAGCGCTATACAAATAAAATTGAATTGAATTGAATTGAATATCCAAATCAATATACATCCAAATAGCTCATGTCTCCTGGAACTCTTTTTGTTTAACCAGAAAATGTTAATGCATTTCCTATCATCTGCCTCTGGGTCTCTCTATGATTTACATGTTAATGACTGGTTCTTTTGATGTACAGGATGTACGTGACACAAGGCACATGGTAAAAAGCTTAAATATGCTCTCTTTGCTGTTAATAAACAGAGATCTTCCAACATTATGCCTGCATGTGTGTTTGTCCATCTCTCCTGGTTGTTCGGTCCCAGTGGGTAAGTGTATCAAAGTGTAGACACAACAAGCAACAATTCAAGCAAAAACCAGGCATTACCATGTGTGTCTATCCTGAGAAAAGAAGAAGATAAAATCAAGATGTTGATGTTTGTTCATTTGAGATATGGTTCTTTGTTGGACATACTCTGCTACTCACATTGATCAGCCATTGATGGAGACCATAGGCCGACCTATCCAGTTTGTTTTTACAGAAAAGCCAATGCAGCAAATATCGCTAAAAAAAGTCTATGCTGGCCATGATAGAAAGGCAGCAGAACCCCCAGTGCACCACAGCCCAACACGGACAGGACCAGCAAGCCAAGAGCCCTAGGCCACTGACCAAGCCTCCAAACGTCTCAGATTTCAATCCCGAGAACCCATGGTAATATGCCATATAACAAATAATTCTGATCCATGAAACCCCCATCCCACACCTACAGCACCAAAGAGATCTGTTGCCACTCTCCGGGTGCCAGATACCACAGCACACATTCATAGGTCCTGGAGAGCCATGCCCGAGTGTCCAGAGCCAACACGAGGTAAAAGGGGAATCCAAAACAAACAAACTCATTTTCCAAGGTTTTCCTCCCTGTGTGTATGGACAGAACGCAGTGTTTTTTTTTTTTTGTTGACTTTTTTAGATGACCAGGAATTAGTTGTATTCAAGTGTTAGGAGTGTAAGAGCACAGTTCATATCTATGCTTCAATTACTTTTAAACTCATTGTTCAGTGGCACTGGCTGGTCATCACACATTTATCTCCATAGACATCCCTGTAAAAATGTCCTCAAAAAACTTTTTTTCAGGTTTATCTGATGCATAAAACCAACATAATTTGGACTGTCTGTCCTAGCATTAAATATTATTGTTTTCTTTAGAGTCATGATGCATAGTCTAACCTTGACATAAACAAGCGTTGACATAATAAAATGCATGACATAATGAAATACATAGATCACCTATTGTCACCTATTCTATTTCTTGTTACACAACAATGCATAATTAAATAAAGCAGTCTAACCCGATCATTTAATATGTTTTGTGCTTTAATTTACATCACAGTCATGTAATAACATTCAGTAGTGCATCTCTATTTGAAGCTGTACTAATTCCTGCTCATTCATCCTCCATATTTGTCACCTGTTTGTTTAGATATTAAGTAATACAGGTTGCACCAGCCATGTTGCACTAGCTAAGATAGCCTATATATAATATATTGTCTATATCTATATATCTATTGTCTATCTATCTATTGTCTATATCCATATATCTATATCTATATATAAAGCTCTTCTGTTCACGTGACCCACAATCAAAGCATTCTCCATTTTGTCTGGCCATCACACATCCCACAGATAATGCAGCCAAGCCAAATAATGAATCACTTGCTAAATTCACCCTCATGGAGTTTACTGAAGACATGATGAGAGACCAGATAACAGTGAAACTTCATACTCAGATAGACAAATCGGTCATTGGATTGTACTGATCTTTATCAAGCTCCAGCTGTTCTTTACACCGCTTTAGAGTAGAGTGCACTGACAGCTGGTTTCTGACCTATTTTTCTTCCTACATTAGCTTACTAGCAATCTCACTGTTATCTGTGCAGTCTGACGAGTGACTGAGGTCTAAGGTCACTGCACATATGCTTTCAGTGATGTATCTAGATGTTTAGCATATGTTATTAAACCGGTGGGATTAAAACGTAGACTGGAATAAATGTACTTAATTTAAGCTTTGAGGAAGCAGGTATTTAGCATTAAAAATATTTTATTTTTAAGGCTAACAATAGCATTGAAGCTTATTAACGCCAATGAAAACATACCAAAAGCCCAATTTAACCCCCTGTATGTGCTTTAAATTACACAAACATAACACAAGTACATTATGCATATTGGAAATTTATTGTAATAAAGTTACCAAACATTTATTTTATGATTAAATGGTCACTACGCAAACACTGGTGATCACCAACAGGGGATCATCTATGACCAGGATTAACTTTGTCTCCCCTAATCTCTAACCACAAATCCATTTCTTTTTGTCGATGGGAAACTGGTAAATCTATCTTCAGGGTTTTTTGACCTAATATGTTGTACTATTCCCATACGCAACAACTGTCTGGGATTGTAGGACCAGAGACATATTGAGAGACAAAATGGAGGCTGACTCAGTTGTGGCATCACACACAAGATTTCTATTGGCTATATAATGTATTCACAAGACCAGCCCACTGGGAAATTCCCAATGGCCAGTCAACACCTGCTCACCAGCCAGACCGTTAGCTTTCCGGGGCCGTGAGCGGCTAAGGATGGCTCAGTGTTGGCTAGTTTGCTGTCGATATTGTCTACAGATTTGAACTTTAAAACTTTGAATCACTGTTAAAAGTGATTGCTGATTTGACCAATAATGTCTAAGTAATTAGCTAGCTTTAGAGATTGAGTTTATTCATGATATATAATGCTTAGCCTAATATTAGCTAGTTTGTTAGGAAACTAGTTCGTAAAGTCAAACAGCTACTATTCAAGAGAAGAGACTTTTCTCCAGTAACAAATGCTATTTTTGTCTTTATTTTGATTATCTACAGAATGTACAGTATAAAATGATATGATAAGAAAATCTGAAATATTGGCACCTAGTGGCTAATGTTTGCTTGCTAGTAAACCTTCTGCTTTTTACATGCATGGTACAGAATGTAAATATATTTTCAGAAGTGATTATACAATAAAATTATTTTATGTGACAGATGGAATTTATTGTACTGGGACAGGGTTTACATCAGGTGTTTTCTTCCAGTATTGAGACACACACACACACACACACACACACGCGCGCGCATCAAAACCCCTAGAGCACAGATCAGTCACCGCATGTGTAAAGAGTTCACTAACACCCTTTCCCATCATGCATGTCCGTGCACTTGTGTGTGTGTGTGTGTGTGTGTGTGTGAAGAGGTGTTGATCATTGTGTTATGTAAGTGTGAGACCCATTGTTGTTTGGGTGCTGATTAGCAAATGCTTTAGTCAGGAATCCAGTATATGGGAAACTGCCAGATGTAAATATACATACATATTTTATTAGTTTATATTTAGCTTTCCTTTGAAATCTCATGGATGGTGTAGAGACACAAAGCTCCATGGCACCTGGTTCACCTGCAAGCTTGGGTTATTGTTTGAGGCTCAGTAATTGCACCCTTTACTGTGTTATGGGAATCTACCAATGACAGAGCAAAAACATTTTTGGAGTTTAATAGTTTTATTTTTTTTAATGTTTTTATTTTAAGATCATCCATTAAAATTCAGACCCTTTATTCAGTATTTTGCACAATCAACTTTCTACATGCTCATTAAACAAGAGAAAGTTTATCTCCTATAAATCCCTTTTCATACATGTGATGTATCACGCTCTTGGATTCATCAGTTGATTAAAGCATCAACTTTCTTAATGCTTGATGCATTAACGCTCCTCAGGTCTTTAATGAAAACTGAGTTTGTCAGTTAATTGTTGCTCCTACAGTACAGTATGTCAGTCTGCACCGTTAATGCCTCAGACCAGCATAATCCTTTACTAGGTCTGAGGCATTAAGAGAATTTTTTTATTTATTTTTTTACAAAAAATGATCGGGATGATCATTGATAGATAAAGCCAAAATATAGTGAAGGGCAAATTAATGTAAGGGAGTGCATGTCTGAAAGAGGCTTACACAATGTCTATGAGCATATGTCATTTACTCAAGACTGGCATCCTTCTATGCTGTTTGATATAGAATTTTTGAGACATTTTTTCCTCTTCTGGCATTATTTCCAGTCTCTGCAGAGGACTTCTAAAGCTCTGCTAGAGTGGTCATTGGTTTGGTCATCTTAGACTAAAGCCTTTCTAGTCCTGTTACTGAGCAGAAGGCCAGCTGTAGGAAGTCTGGGTGTTCTGGCCTACTGTGCTCCTGGGAGCATTTAAATCTTTTGAAATGGTCTTATACCCTTGTGTAGATTTATGAATAGTGTGACTTCTTAATCATTTCTAATCAAAGCAAACTTGATGTGATTATGGATTATTTTATGTAGATTAATGCACAAAAAAGTTAACACCAATCTAAAAAAAATATCAAGTCTATACCACAATAAACGTGTGCAACAATCTGAATAGTTTTTAACCAGGCTGTGTATGACATGGCGTGATATTAAAACTTAGATAAATAGTTCGGAACAGAAGCCACACATAAAGTCATTTGGAAAACATTTATTTCACAACAGCACAAAAGTGTCACCAGAGTGATACATGTGTTCTAGCTGTCAAAGTATGAGCTAGAAAGTAATCTGAACATCAGTGAGCAAAGTAAACGCCTGATCTTTTCATTACTTCAGCAATGTTAGGCTTTAGCTCAAAATCAGAGTACAGTTTGAACAGTTTAATTCCAGTTACTACTCTGTTCAGTGCTAAAATGTCAACTCTGTGAATCTCCAACATTCCAGTTGTGTCATTAAAGGCTTGGCTCATTGCGGTTGTTGGTTCAGCTCTATCTAGTGCATAAATGTAACTACATCTGTCTCTTTGCTTATACACTATTTTTCCTACATCACAGTCATCAAACGGTTAGCTCCAGCATCAATTTGTGCGTTTCCTATATGGGAAAAGACCTATCTGTCCCAGATCTATGAGCTGGTGGCTCCATATTGCTGTTCCTTTCTTTTGCTCACACTGTTTCTATAAGCTTTTATAACATTGTACAAAAAGTACACATACATAAAATACTGCAAAACAACATACCACAAGGGATTTATGTAGAAAAATAATTTTATAAACATATAAGACATGAATATTTTTGTAAAATTTAAAGCAGTTTATCAAAACAAGCAACACAACTTCATTGTTTTCACACAGAGCTTTTGTACAAAGGTTGTGTACAGGTTCTGTGTAAGTTGGGACATGATCCCCTCCATGACAATGTCACTTAAATATATATATATATTTTTAAATCTGGTCTCGTATGAGCCCCCATAGCGGTCTCTTCTCCTGAGTCACGTATATCCAGTAATGCCAAGAGCAGCAATTAAATAGATCCACCACAATTACAGTTATCAAAATACTATGTACATGAGAGAACCCAACAACAAAAATATAACAATCACCATTTGTAGAATCCTCTGAGTGCCTGTATGGCTTTAGGTTAAATAAATAGAGCTAAATAAATTTGGACGTGTAAAAAGATAAATACAATGTACGTATATTAAACAATCCATGTTGATAGAAGGTACAATAGAGTTTAATCATGATGAAAACGAAGGAAAAGTTCTCTTTCTGTTTCAAAATCTGCTATAAAGTTGTGCAGACAAGATTTACAGGTGTATGTTGTTTACCGTTATGATATTTACCTTAATGCTAGATTAGACTCTTTTAATGAAATTGAAAACACTGATACTGGAGTGCACTTTGGCCCTTGCAAAATAATTACTCATTCAGATACAAAATGTGCGCAGTCCAGCAGCTGCAATCAAAACATTTAAATATGTTAGTCTTGGTGTATTGAAAATACAGATCTGCATAAGACTAAAGAAAAAAAAAAAAAAACACACACACACAGACCTACAGATTTGTACTTGGCTGATATGCTGCATGGCTCTCTATTAACAGAGGAAGCGTGCAAGCCTAGAATTTGAAGCACTTAGCAAATCAGTAAAGGCAACAGCATTTGTTATATAACAACAGTCTCAATACTGTGTGCTACGCAGGCACCGTGTTCTTTCTGCCAACTTAAAAATATTTTGTAAAAGCTTCTCTGTACAGTTCTCTTTTAGTCTAAACTCCTGACAAACCCTCAACACAGAGTTCCGCTGATAGAATGAAAGTACAACATTTTAAAGATTTTCATATCTGTGTAGCTTATAGAGCATGAGAAACTTTTTTTTTTTTTTTTGGACCAGATGTCAGCTTGCTTTCAGAAGATCTGTCTCACTCAAGTGTGGCAGTTGTAAACACCCAGAGCTGTGTCCGGCTCCAGACGAAAACACAGAAAATTGCCCCTTTCTGGTGCAGCCAGTGCAGAGGCTTCAAGTGCAGCAGCGAGACTGCCGTCGCTCAGGGCGCAGACCTTAAAACTGCCCGAATGTAACAGTGGACATCAGGGGACACTTCCCCTTCTCCGTCAAACACACCCCTAACTAGAGGCATTTGCTTGGTTCAGTCCTCAGTGTCAGGCTGCACTCCCAGCATGCCGTGCAACTCTTCAGCGGCGTAGCCCAGGAGGTTCTGCAGGTCACAGACAAAGCGGTAGACGTATCGCTTGCCAGCTGTTTTGTGGATGATGTTTTTGTCGTAGTAGTAGCGCAGGCCTCGGCTTAGCTTTTCGTAGTTCATCTTGGGCTTATTCTTGCGGCGGCCCCAGCGACGCGCCACCTGCAGACAAACATGATACTTATGAGACTTTACGTATTTTCTTTACAATTCTTAATTTTAGAATGTTAGAATAGAATTCTTTTATGATACACTAAGTCTAAGTCCAACTAAGTCTAATCACCTTGACTTATGATCACTAGACACACATTTTAAGACATTTATGCTAACTCGTTTACCTCATCAGGGTCAGTAAGTTTGAACTCCCAGCCATCTCCGGTCCAGCTGATGATGCTCTGGCAGGTTGTATCTGTCAAAAGCTCCAGCAGAAACTGCCACAGCTGGATAGGACCACTTCCTATAAAGGTTAACACATAAACAGCATAAGTTTAATTAATTACCTGGTTAAAAAATATATATACAAAAGTGAACAAAGGAGATTAATGCACTACACACCAGTGAATCCAGCAAGCACTGTGGCAGGGATGACTGGCTTGCCCTGCTCCAGAGGCTCGTTCCTCTCCTGTACATAGTCTTTGAAAGATAGCCCTTGCTTGCCCAGGCTCAGCGGCACTGCGTTGTACTCATCATCAAAACTGTCATATGATGGGACACGCTGGGTGTCGGCCAGGGATGACTGACTGCCCCATGAGTGCAAGACACGCTCAGTTCCCTCCACACTGTCCAAGCTCTCAATAGAAGTCTGCTCATTAGATGAGACTGCAGGACACAACACACAAGACGCATATTGTCATTACGGCCATCGTAAAGGTTAAAAATAAACATAATCATAATTTATGGGCAACATGTTAATATACTCACAGTGTGTGTTAAGGCATGGCTGGGCTTTGCCATTGGGGAATTTCTGGCTGATGTAACTGACATTCACCGTGCTTAGCTGAGGTTTAGGGAACATGGAGAAGTCTGGCTCAGAGATCAGAGTGGCGGGACTATCTGGGGCCTCAAACAGCTCCCTTAAGAGGCTACTAGTGCTGTCCGATGCCTGCAGTGTGTACTGTGTGTCCTCCACACTGAAACCTTCAGACACAAACATGTTTGGTTAGCGTTTGGTTTACTCAAGAGAAATGTTACAAATGGTGCTCTGCTATTTTTATTATTATTATTATTATGATCAAGTTGCCTTCTTTAGGTAAAGACCTCATTAATACATGAATAAGAAGAGGCTTTACCTCTCATCATCTGTTCTAGGTGCTCCCAAAGAATATCGCCCACAAAATCTGGAGCCAAATCTAAGAAGCCTTCTTTCCCCAGGTCGCACAGCTCCTGGCCAGTCATATCAAACTTGAAGAAGTTCACACTGGTGAGGCTGAACTCGCCAGCTGCCCAGTGCAACCACTGTTGGACGTGCTGCTTGTTCCATTTCCGTGGGTCTAAAAGATGAACAAATTGTGTTAAGGTTGAATGATGTTAGAATTCATTTCATTAAATGAACTCTCATACCTAAGTAGTTTAGGAAGCTAAGAGTGACTCACTGTTAGAGATACCCCAGATGAGCTGGACTTTGCTGAAACCATTAAAGCTATCTTTCAAAGCCTGGCTCATCACTGCTTTGCTGCAGGGAGTCAACAGTGGCACGGAGCATGGTCCCAGGTCTGGAAAACAATGGGATTAGGATATGAATAAACAACTCCATGTTAGACAATCAAAGTACAGCTATAATGTTTTAGCTTAATGTTATAATGCTGCTGATGTCATGTTTTTTTTTTCATGTTTATTGCTCTGACGATTGTACTGACTTATAATGATTGATCACATGACATTGACCTTTCTTGGTGTGCTTAAATATTGTGTACAGTTTATTACTGAGATGGAAATCGTAACTAAAGTATGTCTCATGGACTGTTTTTTTTTTTCATGTTCTACCTTGTGGAGCACACTCCAACCCTGATGGAACCTCCTGAGCCGCCTGCTCCTCCTCCACTGAGGGGTAAAACCCCGAGAACAGAGACATGGGGTCTTCAAACAGCTCCAAAGCTACCTGCCTCTGTGAATAAATAAATAAAAATAAACAACTGCATCATTTTATGAACATGGTGCCTTTCATTATACCACATTAAATGACCATTATGCTGACAAACATAGGATAAGCTGTAAATTTTGAAGTGTTAACAGCCAGCTAAATGACAAGCCGGCTAATTAAGTTCATAAAAACACACAATGAATCATTAAACTTGATAATGTCTGTTGAAAGTCACGTAAGTAAGGCGGGAACAGATAACATAAAAGAGGAAAAAACCCGGAGGGCACTCCCTTTCCACACACACACACACACACACACACACATTATTACACAAGCCCGTACAGACGGAGTAACCACATGACCATATTTGGTCTTCCTGTTCCGTGGCAGGCAGGCTGCGCGTGGGCAGAACGTCCAATCAGGACGCGGCAGCGCTGCTCTTCAGAATGAGATTAGAACCTGTCCTGTTCCTTTTAGATTAGATTAGCCCCACTTTCTTAGCCAGCAAACTCGGCTCTGGCGCTTCATACACTCACTGATCCGAATCTGCACTTTATTCTGCACGGTTATAGAATGTATCAAGTAGAATCTGATCAGTCTTTACGATGAATATAATTCAAACCAGATTAAAATTTGATCAGAGATGTGAATTCATTATTTCACTAAAAATCTTAATTATCTTAAAGAAAGACCCAGACAGAGGCAAGTAAGCATCAGTAACGTCCACGATCCTAACTAACACAGATTTTCCGACATATTGGGGTAAAATAAACAAACAAATAAACAATCAAAAAGCATGTGGTCTTTACCTTTAGGCGTCGGTAGCCCGATGACAGAGGTGTCACTTGGTCCATGCTGAGGTCACACATTGCGCTCTGCAAAATAACCAAGACAAATGGTAAAGTCTAGTAATGATCTCATCGCGAAGACGCGCGAGCTGGTTCGATCTGCGTGTATTCTCGGAAACGCGTCATATTTCTATTTCACTCGTATTTTACACTTTTACACGTTTACTTGTTTTCTTTTCGGGGTAATCCTCATTGCTAAGAAGTGACTCATCGCATAGCCGGCAGCCGGCTGGGTGGACTCTGAGAAAATCAGATGAGCGACCACCAGAATATGGTACTTCCACATTCCGATCGAGATCCACCATGCAATTTCAATTTATACCATGCATCTACAACTCAACTGTTTTTTTTGTTTTTTTTTGTATTTACCCATTTCATAACCTATTAATGCACTAAGCTCATAATTCAATACATTACTATTCTGAATTGGTTTTAAAGGCGATGCGGGGTCAGTCATGCTGTAATCGCTCCTAATGCAGACGATCAGAAACACAAGCCCACTAACCTGTTGAATCAACGGTCTCCTGTATCCAATCATAAACTCTCCGGTTCCTCCGTAGAGTCAGTCCTTCCCAGGGTATGTGTTGATAGTAATCCTGTGGATAATCACCGAACTGACTCACCAAAGCGAGATGTGATATAATAATAACACACAGACACACACACAGACTTAAAGCTGCTGCTGAATGGGGCAGCGCGCGCCTCTCTCCGCTCTTTACAGGAGGAGGTGGGCGGGGCCACGGCGCCTTGTGACTCCACCTCTCGCCGTGAGATCTGACCAGAAGAGCAACATTTCCATGGTTTCATCAGGAGCAATATAAACAATGTATCATTCAGGACCCTCAGTCTATAAACTGTACAGAAACATCGTGACACATTAATTCCATCTTAGCTGTAGTTTGTAATAGTTCTTCTCTCACTTCATTTACCACTTGAAATTGTATAATTATATAAAATTTTATACTCCTTATTTGGTGTTAGCTATAAAATACTCAATCATTCATAGTCTATACCACTTTATGCTGTATACAGGGTCACAGGGGGCCTGGAGCCTATCCCAGGAGACACACTGGATTGGGTGGCCGTTTTACCACAGTGCATATACATATATAAATACTCTCACAAGCTCATTCACACACTACAGGCAATTTGGGGATGGCAGTTAACCTAACCTGCATGTCTTTGGATTGTGGGACAAAACCCGAGTACCTGGACGAAGCCCACCAAACACAGGGAGAACATGCAAACTCCATGCACGCAGATCCTAGGCTGGAATTGAACCCAGACCCTGGAGCTGCATGGCGACAGTGCTATTCACTAAGCCACCTTGCTGCCCCCTCTGGATTAATAAAGATTTATTTTTATCTTATCTTAGCTAAACTGTACTAAATTGTGCTAAAGGAACACTATGTTTAAAACCCACCCTTGTACTTTAGAATTGGCTTGCATTTCACTCTCAGGGAAGTTCTAACCAATCATAGCCGATTTTAAATTCTTATAGCCAATCATAGAAGGTGGGAAAGTATAACTAATCTAACATATGCCGGTTGACAGTCGTTTAAAAAAAAATATTTACTAAGAAAAAAACAAAAAGAGTATATCTAAAATCAAATAATTCATAAATGTGATGTATAAAAATGTTTAGCATAGATGCTTCTTATACTGACCCAGATATACTCTGAACCATCTAAACAAGGGGCACGTTTTGTACAATATCGAAGATTTTGCATTATTTTGAAAAAAAGGAGAATAAAACTCTCTACATCCCTCTACGTCTGTTACTTCTCCCATGTCCCTTTAGTGGCTTCATACAAAATCATCCTATAAATTAGTATTTAACATTCAGTATATTACATTTTGGTCAAATGATCTGTATTTTTCCTCTGCTCGCAGAAATAAATCCCAAAGTAACCACCCTCACTTTATAGCACTTTGGCTTGCTGACCTGACTTACATTCCCAGTTATAGTCCTTCTAGTAAAATTTCCATCCCTTCCTTTTCACCTCCATCTTTCAACTTTTCACATTTTCAATAATTCTGGAAAATCATTGTTTGTCATGTCTGCTGATGATACCACTAACATGACTGTAGTAGCAGTTTTGAACTAGGAAGTGGAATTTTTCGTGGTGAATGCAGGCAAGCAGAGTGATATGCACTGTGAAACATTTTAGTGCGGTTATAATAAATATAGGAACTCTTGGACCATCATTCAACAATCAATATTACATATTGACCATACAATACAATACCAATTGTTCACAAAAGCTGATATGGTGAATTTTTTTTTGTGTGTGGCGATGTTCATGTAGGATTTAGTGTCTGTATTTAAACAAGGTTTTGCACTTTAGCACTAAAGGATAGCAATTGTAAGAGATTAACCAGTTTTTCACCTCTGTGTGTGTGCATGCATTTGCTTATGTGAGTATGTGTGTTAGCACTCAACCTTTTTGTGAGAAACAGCAGGGGGCCTCCTACTTGCCCTCCCCGATGTTTAGCATGTCTGTGTCACTTTAGCACCCCTATCTATTCAAGATGCAGTGTGAATGAGGTCACCCCTCAACACTTGTGTTGCTGCCTTGTCCATCTACCCGCCATTGTTTGTGCTGACCACTATTTACACATGACCCCTTCAACAAACACACATTGCCTATTCCCCAGGTAACAAAACTAACACTATAAAGTCCTTTGTCTCAAAACGTGAGGCTTTTTAAAAATTTAAATAACCAAAATTATTCACGTAAAATCGAGAATCAGGGCTCTGACTTGTCTCTACTTGGTTTAATGGTCTGCAAGCCGCATTATACATTTATTGATTTTAATGAAATTAAACACAGTGAGGTCCATATCACAGCATGGTTTTTTTATTGGGTCATTACAATTAAAACCTTTTTTAAAATTAAAAACTAAAATCAAGTCATCTAGAGTGGGTTTTTATTGTAATTCCCAAATACAGCATGTATAAACAGGAATAAAATGTAGTTTCTCTAAAATCATGGTGCAACACAGTAAACAAGAATACACAACATATAAATACAGGTTGAGACAAGTGCAAGACTATAAGTACACAGAAAATAAAATAAAAAACTACACAAGATAATAAATATATTAAACCATGAATACACACTACAATTTATACTCAGCATAGTGACAACAGAACAGACTTGTGTGGGAAAGCTATTGCAGAGATAGGCTTTAAACTGTTTAATGGTGTTAACCGCTTTGAAAGCACACATTGTGTCTGTGTTACTGAAAATAATATTCCGGCCAACGTGTTAAAAATAATAGTAAGCCATTTGTAGTTCCACCTCTGCAGGGGCCCCTCTGGGTCAACTCTTGGTGAGGATGATGTGTCATGGCACCAGAGTACTAAAGACACAACACATTATGCAGGTTTGTGTTACCTCCCACTGGTAACAACACCCTCTGCCCCTCATCATACCATTTTATTACATGGTGCTGCTAGATGCTTTTAGCAAGATAAAGGATTAATTTTATTGCAGTAAGTGTTTAATGTATATGCAATGATGATTTTATAAACAACCAGAGAGGAAATAGGTTCTATCCTTTTTATACCATGAAGTCAAGTAACATGAACTTCTTACTGAAGAAAACTCTGGCTAAACAAGAAAACTTCCATGCAACAGACATTTTAGCTTAACATCAAGTTTTTTTCCACTAGCACACTTGTGGGGTTAGAGCAGTTGTGATAAATATCAGTACAGCTGTGATGCGGTCATGGGCACAAGGGCAAAGCCTTAGTCATAAATTTCTCCTGGTACTATATAGCCAATCTCATAAGTTTCTCTTTATATTTTCACTTATTCCACTTTAGAATATAAGCTAAGGTAATTTCTGGGTTTAAGGGTTTCCAAATATCCCAAATAGTGTTAAATAAAAAGCTATATGCTAGGGTGTACAATTCATTGTCACACACACACCTTAGGTCTTTCGTAATTGCTTCGAAAAAAATCATTATTGAGTCAGATTGTTTTTTAATTCTGTGAGCAAGCAGTTGGTCTAATTTGTATATATAAAACTGTGATGAGTAGCAATGCTTTGTATAGATACAGTTTTTGCTACTCATCACAGTTTCCTGGCTAGGCTATGGCTAACAAAATTAAACACGGGGACATCCATGCTCTCAAAAGTCCCAAGGTCAAAAATAAATTTGATCTATGAATCACCACTTAGGAGATACATCAAATGCAGGATTTGCTTCTATACCACTGCAACTTGAATGGTAATTATTTATATTTTATACTCTTCTGTATTTCTCTATGTTCTCATTAATACATTAGTGCATATGACATCATATAGCTATGTACATACAGTAATATGCAGAAGAGACTAGATGTTTAAAAAAACAACAATGAATTATAAAAAAAACCGCTAAAATTATTTTAAGAGATAAAAATGATAAAAAATATTCTCTGGGTATCAACACCAAAGATGGGCACTAATTGAGGTGTGTAGTCTCAGTTAATACCTAGTGGATTGTGTAAATTATAATCCGTTGAGGCCTCTTATTGCTGATTCTGTATCTAATCTATGCTACATTTCTTGCTTTTCCGAGCTTGTTGACACTAGTTCTGATTAACCTGTGCTTAGTGATGGCCAAATGACACCTTATTTGAGATGGCCAAGTGATGACATATATGATATAAATAGCAAAATCTATTTACTACCACAAACACTTGGTTTTAGTCTAAGAATGAATTAGCATAGCTGGCAGTCATTCTGTTACAATTGATGTAAATTATACAGAATGTTGTAATAAATTTTTGTCAGTGAGGATAATTTAAATTACTTCGAAAAAAATAAACGATACACAGACACATAAATAAAATACTGTGACATTGTGGTAAATGGTTCAGCGTTTGTGTGATAGGACTACTGTGACTTAGCAGTGCATATGTTACTGGAAGGGTCGTGGTGGTGACAAAAACAACTTCTACTGTGGTTGGAATGAGGCACCTCACTAGACTTCTTAGGAGAACACCTTTTCACATGGCACTAAGGATGCAAATGTACTGTACATAAAAACCGATGTACCCCTTGGTAAAGGTGAGGATACATTTGTTTTTCTCTTCTCCAATGCTAAAGCGGATTCTCAGTTCTTGGAATGGTTGTCTCAGCCTAATAACAGTCCACTTTAATTGTTGCATTTGAGCTCTTTCTGCTCTGATCCACTGAGCTGTCTATCAGATGTCACTCTAGAACTGGACAAAAGAGGAAAGAATAATCACTGTTACAATTAGTAAACAATTAGTACAATTTTTAGCACTTTTAGCATCCAAAAGAATTTTGGATAACATTGGATAACGCACCATGCTGTGAGGATCTTGCTGCCTTTCTATTAGTAAGTTGGATTCTGCATTTTGATTTTCTGTTATGATTCTGAAAACCTTTGCCAAGGTCGGTCAGTGCTGCTGCATCAACTGCCACAGTAGGTCACATCATCGCTCAGGGAGAAGTATTTAACTTTTGTTTTTAACAAAGTTTTAACAAAGAGTATAATAAAATGTTTATTAAAAATATGACTGATCAAAAAAAAATTGCATTGCTGAATTTTTTTGTTTAATAATTGGGCCATCTTACTTGTATGAGTATGACCATGCACTATGTTTTTTCTGTTTTGTGAAGGAACACATGCTGCACCCAGAGGTGGCAAAACAATTCACCAGCTACTAGGAATTTCTAAACTTTAAGTGCATACAAAGTACATTTAAAAAACGGATTACATTTACATTTGTCTGTCTATGTGAGTGAAGCACAGTTAAACACTCAGTCAAACATTCAAACATTTCAGGCACTTATTTTCCACTTAAATGCTAGCTCCAATTGTTCATAAGCCAAACTACCCACAAAAACCAAAGTGCCAGTTGTTTCACATACTTTTACCCAGGTAATAACACTCAGAATAAAACAGTGTTGAACACCACATTACCCAAGGCCTCATTTGTGGTCACTCACATGACTTCTTAAAAAAATAATGGTACAAGCTCCAAAGCAAGTGTACAAAACTATTTTAAAAAGTTCAAGTCCACAAAAAAAATCTACTCAGTTACAGTAACACAAGTTAATGTAATTCATTACTTTGCACCCCTGGTCTATTCTGTGCCCCGAGTCTTCTACTGACTATGTTCACTGATTCCCCTCCAGATTTGGAAGTGCTTTTTGTTTATAACTGTGAACTGTTTACTACTTAATGTTCTTTGGATAGTTGATTGTACCTTTAATAAGTGTTTTGTACCTTACAGCTACACCGGATAAGTATGTAATAAGAACCTTGGATGCAATGGTTCTGATGTGAGCACTTAGATAGGATTTGTCTATGAGTCACCAATAAATCTTTAATATCTTTGGCATCATGCTATAACAATAGCAGTGTGATAAATGACATAACTGCAATTATCCAGCACCAACACCTACATGTATGCACCCGGGGAACAACTAAACACTGATTAAATCTCAAGAAGGAGGCCTGTCAGGAGAGATATTTAAAATAAATACAAAACAAAGATTTATGTGAATTTTCATCTCCTCTGCTTAGTGAATTTCAGTAGACCATTGAGTAGTCCAGGGCTAGCCCTGACTGCCTTGAGGCCCTAACATAAAAAACAGCAAAGGAAACTCCTACCTGACCATGAGCTATGTGATCCATTTGCCTTTGCCACATCTGACACCCCAGTGCTCCCAATACACTGTAACTTTAATTTAGTTTATCTGTAAATTATAGATGAAAATACCATAAATAATTTTATCAGCGGTATCAGGCCAATTAAAATTGATTCTCCCTGATTCCTTTTATGCATTTTGAAATATAAAATATTATTCTAAATACATAATGGTTATTATTTACTGAGAGATATGCATCCATATTGCCTCATATGCCTGAACAGTAAAACCTCCAGTGCTAATTTACCACTTTTTAATATTAAATTGAACTATTATTATTATTATTATTATTATTATTATTATTATTATTATTATTATTATTCAAATGCGTTCACTTACTTAAAGTACCCTCTTCATCTGGAAGCCTATCCTGAGAACACAAGTCATGAGGTGGGAATGTACACACATTTACACCAGGGGCTATATCTACCTACCGTTTGGAAAATGGGAGGATTATGGAGAACCCACCAACATAACCCACTGCATCCTAGCATCACCCATTATTATTATCATTATTATTATTATTATTATTATTACATTTCCTTAATAAATCTCTGATCACTTATGGAGCTGAACCCATCAATTGATCTTAAGGTAACCATAAGGGTGTGATGGATTTATTTGATGGATAGAGTCCTCCTTAGTATGTGAGTATTGCTGAGGTAGACGATCTTCTTGTGTCTTGATGCTAGCAATTTCATTGCTGTATTTTTCTATCCATTTCATGGCCCACATTCTCTCAATTTCTATTTCTAGATCTTTATATTTGAAGAGTTCTTCAGTAGTTTCCAAGGAGGTGTTTCTTTCAGTAGGGGCATGCATGTCGATAAGCAGACAAGTTCTCTCTTTCTTATTCTTCACTACTATATTGGGCCTGTTGGCCTTGAATACTTTATCAGTTTGAATTTGTTCCATGAACATGTCCCAGAGTATAGTAGCTTCATCGTTTCTATTTATAGTCGATGATTTATTTTGATAATACTTATCTGTTACTTTGATGTTATAGTGCTTCCTGATTGCCCAATGGATGTAAGCTGCTGCTTGTTGTGCCTTGATATGTATTCAGTTTTGGCCAATTCTGAGCAGTCAGAGACTAGATGGTCTATGGCTTCTTGTTCTTTGTTGCATATCCTACAGATTGGGTTCGTGCCATCTTTCAAGATTGAATAATCGTTGGTATTAATACACAAATTTTAAGCAGCGATGCTAAACCTTCAGGTTCATATTTTAGGCCAGCTGTTTTTAGCCATCACTTTGTTTGGGCTTCATCGACATTGTGGTCATTGATTTGTTTGGGGTACTAAATCTATTCTTTAGCTGTTCTAGGGCTTGATATTTAGCCTTCAGTTTTGTTTTTCATGCCTCGTTAGTGGCTGGCTCATGTAGAGCTGTTTTCTGAATGTGGCAGCTCCTTTTGGGTGTTCAGGTACATGTCAAGACAGATGGTAGTTGACTTGATTAATATCTTGTCATCTCGATTTGGCTGAAGCCATTCCACTTGATGTTCTCAGGAGCTAAAGCCTATCCACATCAGCATTTTTCTGGTTTTGTGGTCCAGTTTAAATTTTCCAGTTAATATTAAAACTGTAAGTAATGACTGTGACCATAAGCGTGTTGCTTGCATCTGTTCTGTTGGTGGAATTCAGTGCTGATTTAAGCACCAGTCATATTTGCATTTGTAGTACCATTTTCTAATTATCTCTTTTATCTTGGCATGCTGTATTCCATCACCTTCATTAACTCCAAGATATGTCCTTTCTTGTTCCTGTTTTAAAAGTAGAGTTGGCACATTTGTCAAGGTCGTACTTCATTCTGATGTAATTGCTAAAGCCTTTAACATTGGTAAGTAGGCCTTTCTGCTCTTTGTCATTTTTTTGGCAAAGGTTTTCAGGTCATGCATGTGGAACAGATGGTTGATGACCGTGCTATCTGTCTTGTAACCATAGCCACTTTTGTTCAGAAGAGAGTACAGTATAGTAGAGCAAGGGCAATGCAGGAAAGAAAAGTTGAGACAGTCCCCTCGGAAAATTGTACTGTTAATATTAATCTGTTTGGATGTTAGAGTTTGTGATTGAATTTGAGAGCTGTTTTCATTGCATCATGTTCGTTTTGAATTATATCACAAGTGGGAGACTGTAGATTTCTAGGCATTTCATTATCCAGCTGTGAGGAAGAAAGTTTAATGGCTTTCTGTAGTCACCCCAACTACAAGAAGGTGAGGTTATTATTTTTTTTCTGGGTTTGGACTCCTCCATTATGGTCTTTGTTTATGAGCAGAATATACAGATATCAGGTCGTTATCCAGGTTGTAAGGAGGCATGTGATTTGCCGATAGTTTTTGGGGTTGCTGGCTCCCTTATATTTGAGAAGGTAGGTGGTACCAGTTATTAGCCATTTAGAGTATTCGTTAGGGCTTTGCAGGCACTTATTGTAGGCATAGGTCAGGTCGTTATGTAATGTTGGCAGATGTTTTTGCCAAAAATTTGCTACGCCATCATTTCCTGGCGCCTGCCCGTTCCTTGATTTCTGAATTGCTGTTGTTCTCTCTTCTGTGGATATTTCTGGCCACTCTTGTTCATTTGTTTGTTGGTATTCATCCCTAATTTGCTTTATCCGCTCATGCATTTTTGTAATGGTGTTTTTTCTTTTGGCCTGTTGGCCTAAAAATTTTCAACAGCTTGTGTTTTGGAGATTTTTATATATTTTTTTCATAATCATCGGTGCAAATTTTTGTTGTTTTCTTTATAAATTTTTATTTATACATTATAGATTTCTTAATACACTTTGTTCTGGTGTAAGAACTGTCTCTTTGTTAATTCCTTTTTGAATTAGTTTGCAGATCTTGTTTGAGTTTTTTCTTGACTGATGCAATGTTGTTTTTGTCTTTGATGTTGTATTTTCTCATCAAAGCTTTTATTTTCTTTTCCCTCACATTGTTTTCTTTATTGATTTCAGACAACGTTAAGATTTCTCCATGTATCTTTTGGGTTTCTTTTTCAATTAGTTTTTTTCATTGTGGCTGCTTTGGTCTCTCATCTTTCTTCTTCTGGATTTCTACAGTGTCACTGACCACAGAAGCAGTGGCAGTGGGAAAGTACGGCCTGTCCTTGTGTTTATAATTCCTCTATTGCTATTTCCAAGGCTTCTTCAGTGTGCCTATCATGTTTGATTTTTCATATCGGAGGTCCCTCTTGGCTTTCCTTTATAATTTTCCATTTACTCATCATGTTTACTTTCATTGCTCCTACTTTTTCATAATCAATATACTGAGCATTTCTTTGTTTTTGTTCAATCGGTTGGTTTTTGTCATCATTCTGCTAGTTTGTCTCAGTGATCAGTGACTTCTGATCTATTGTTTTCTTGATTTACAGCTCTTGATTTACAGCTCTTGATTTACAGCTGGTGCCTAGTTCTTGAGATATACTTTATCATTTATCATTTTATTTTTGAGTGTCTTATTTTTCATCATGGCTCCTCTGGTAATTGCAAGGTTAGCAGGCATATTAGGTTTTGATGTTGGGATTTTTTCATACCAGATGTTGTACTTGTACTACTTGCTTGTGGTGACTAAAAGCTTTGAAGTATGCTTCCATCACATCATTGTACTCATCCTTGGACCATTTCGCTCTGGCTGCCTTTCGGCTGTTTTCAGGTGATGCATTTTGAGGGTCTCTGTGAGGGATATCCTCAGTTGCTTGTTGGATAGAGTTTATTCCAGTAGCAGACTTTTTGACCTCATGATGGTTCCTTACTGGGGCAGGGGTAGCTTAGTGGTTAAGGCATTGGACTACTGATCAAAAGTTCAGGTTCAAACCCCACTTGCAATTCGACAGTTGCCACTGTTGGGCCCTTGAGCGAGGCCCTTAACCCTCAACTTCCCAAATGTATAATGAGATAAAATGTAAGTCGCTCTGAATAAGGGGCGCCAACTAAATGCCGTAAATGTTTTGAGGGATGCAGTCCTTGTTTCCCCATGTGACGAGCGATGCAGTATGATAATCTGTTTGCTTGTTCTGCTATTGTGGGTTTTCACACACAGCCTATTTGAATGCCTTCATTACTGGTTCGTTTTGCATGTGTGGCCTAGTTCATTCCACATGGAGGAGAGGTCGAACTTCTCCAGACATTATTATTATTATTATTATTATTATTATTATTATTATTATTATTATTACAAGCTTCTGAAATAACGTCATTATGCACAGATGACAAAAAAGCAGCACAGTTATATAAACTCTCCACAGTGCTGTGTGGCATGCTTTCCTTATGTAGAAGTACAAGCACACTGACACTGTTACTGAACCAACAGACCAAAGCATTCTCTTACAACATATCATCAAATGCGAACATGTCAGCAGAATTGTTTTAAAGAAGGAGCTTTCGACCTCAAGGATTATATATTGTGTTTAATGTGGACTTAATGGCGCCTGGGGGCTCACTAAACGTAGCAGATACCTCCGAGCATGAAAATCTGGGCTAGAGTTTTATAATATGCTTCCACTGAAATTGGCTTCCACTTAAAAAAAATTTTAATAGATTTCTGCTATTCTGTCTTCTCCAGGATGAATTTTCGTAAATAGATAAAGTCTCTGAAACGACATTAATCTTTATGAACTGCAATTTGGAATGGCCTAGGGGTAAGTATTCTTTTCACGTCTGCAGAATACAGCACTTTTCATATTATGGTTTTGTTTTTCCATCACATTGACTGTTGCTTAGCAACTCATGGCCTTCTGCTGTCCAAAGATAAAAAGTCTCTCTCTCTCTCTCTCTCTCTCTCTCTCGCTCCCTCTCTAGACATACAAACACACCCACACACTCTATGTAGATGCACACATATAAACATTGCACATGCACACTCTGTACATTTGCAGACATCCCCATCTATACATCAGTGTACATCAGCGCTGCACGATACACACAAGCTTGCTACAAACACACATTGCGCAGGCATATAACAAATGCTGCATGTAAAAAGTCTTAGTAAACACCAATACACACACACAAACAAAGGGAGGGGGGCTCATCTGGTATCGTGCAACAGAGTCAAATATCAGGAGCAGAACAAACACAGCGTAATAAAAAAAATGAAACAAATAAAATCCTTCTCCTTCTTTATACTACCTCATAATGCACTTACAGAAACCAAAACTCATATACATCATGCTCAGATTTTGCCTTCCATATTAGTACTACTTCTTCCATGCAGTGACTGATCCTGGGTCAGTTACACTATGAAACTCAGTGCAACAGCATTTACATCGAACACAGTGATGATTTGTTCATTGGTTTCGGGTTCATTTATCCCGAGAGACTGACAATCCAATCCAGGCACTGAGCGGAGGTCAAGAGCACCGAGCTGCACAGCTCATTCTGGTCCATCTGATATAATCACATCCTCTGGGATGGAAAAGAAAAAAAAATGATTCTGCAAAACCCACTGAAGTCCTTGATTTCAGGCTAGCAGAAAAGCTTATGTCATTTCCCATGAGCCTTGTTTTTTTGCTTCAGTCTGCACAATCGTTTTCCCATCCTGAGCTGCAGGTGGATCTGAGACTCTGAATTCAGAGTGCAGAATTATTGTTCTTTCTTCCCTGTACATGCATTATGCTTATTTATTCATCACAGTTACATACAGACCCAGGTTTTTGTAAATACTTCGTTCTGTATTTTCTTCTAAACACATTACAGCCACCTGAAGATGATGATGACGATGATTAAATATCATAATGATTGTTGTCAATTGATAATACTAACAACAACAACAATAACAAAAACAGCAATAATAATAATAATAATAATAATAATAATAATAATAATAATAAATCCTTTGGGAAAACAAGAGGGTCCTGCACATCCTATAGTGCTTGGGCAATAATAATAATAATAATAATAATACAAATAAAGGTTCTGATCGTGTGTATGAATAAGCTTAAAAACTTTGATCTGTTGGATGAACTGTTGTTAATTTTAAGTGTCTAAATTTATTTTTGTGACTGTCTGGCGCCACCTGCTGGCCTACCCATGTGTTTACATTTCATTACTGCTTCTACTACTCCAGCCATCCATCAAGGAACCTCTGTAGTCCAACTGGGGCCGTGGAGGCCAATGGAGACCATTCTGTTTGTTCCCATTTTTATGACCCCTGGTCAACATTCACACACTCAGTCACACACTACAGGCAATTTAGGAACGGCAATTAGCCTAACCTGCATGTCTTTGGACTGTGGGAGGAAACCTGAGTATCGGGAGGAAACCCATCAAGCACGTGGAGAACTTCATGCACACAGACCCGAGGTGGGAATCGAACCCGGACCCTGGAGATGCAAGGCGACTACTATTCATATTATTATTATTATTATTATTATTATTATTTACAATATAATAATAATATTTTTTTATTATTATTTTATAATATTTTATCTTATCTGATATTCACATTTCTAACATCAGTTTGTTTCCAATAAAGATGTATCTACTAATTCTCTGTAATAAAAGTATTTACAGATACATATAAAACTGTTCATGGCAGTGTAGATATTATCAGGCATTTGAACAAAAAAAAACAAGTTAAATTCTGAAGAAACGAAAACTTTAACACCCCTAAGACGGCGTATTTGGAGAAACTCCCTGCACTGTGCTGCTGGAGAAAAAAAAGTGAAAATATAATGTGGCCATTTTTCATCTGTAATTAGGCAGAGAAATGTGATCCCTCGATGGAGAGAGGCCTCTTCAAGCACACACACACACACTCACATGCGCGCAGTACTAAAAAAGCGCAATAGCTTCCAGACTTCTCCTCAATCTTTTCTGTCTAGACTCTACGTTGCACCTTTTCTCCTGATCCCTCCTCTGCTCCGACACACACACACACGCACACATATACACACAAATACGCCATCTCCTTGAACACTCATTACACTAGATGCCAGAAGCTTGAGGATTTCTAAGTAGCTGAATTCTGAGACACGTGTGACAGAATTTTGTAATTTAGCAGACCAGATGTTGGACCGTGTGTGTGTGTGTGTGTGTGTGTGAATAATTGCATGCTGACAGGGCTCTAACAGACAGGCGCCAGCCATGAAAGAAACGAAATATAGAAGAATGAGTTGCCGTATTTTCTACGCGGTAATACATTGTGCTCTTTTGTTGAAGTAGAAGGCAGCCTTGTTTAAGTGTTGACAGCCCGTATGGTGTGAAAACGATAATGCACTGCAGATTTCAAAGGAAAAGAAATAGGTTATGATAGGCCTCATAAAGTTGCATGACAATGATTCCTTTTAGACCTCGTTCATGCATTGCTCAAGCCCCTTTCACTAAAAGTATCATCAGTTCTGGAAAACTAAAAACTGTTATCTGTTCCTAGAGCATCAGTTCAGAGTGGGTTAAAATAGCTTGTGGACTTACTGTAGCCGCTGTGCATATGAAAGAAAATACCTAGATATGTGTCTTAGCCATAAATCGCAGCACTGACTTTTTGTTTATTTTGGAATTAAGAATTAATCCTAATAGATGCATTAAGTGTGTTAAGTACCCCATCAGTCTCAGCCTGGAGAAGCTGAGGGAATAATCACTTCTTGGAATGACAGGGTAAGAGAAAGTGTGTGTGAGTGTATGTGTGTGTTGGCTGAAGTTATCTTCTCGACCATGGAGCCATGGTGTCTTGTACTAGCCATGCAGCTGCAGCACCTCTAGTAGCCTGTTTTGTCTCCTTCGGTGTACATTTATCTGTCCCACAGGACTAACCTGAGACAATGATGCATGGAACAGCTTCTTTAATATAGTGCTGCTGTTCAGAATGTCATTCAAGCTATTCCTCACATTCCTTCACATTCATTTCTCATGCAGATGTAACAAATGCTGAATTTCAAAAGTCCTATGAAACATCAGTACAATGGACACACAAACACACACACACACACACACACACACACACACACACACACACACACACACACACGTACACCTAGAAAACCAGTGTGGTTGTTTATCCCGTCAGACCTTCCTGATGCAACCCTCCCATTTTATCCGGGCTTGGAACCGGCACTGCATCATGGCACAGTGGCTGAGGTTTGGGTGGGAAATCTACCACCAATGTCCATTCAATTGGAAAATTGTAACACATAATTTTTTAAACTTTAAACGGACATGTTTTTGGTAAATTCCACAGGAACTGTACACAGGAAGAACATACAGGGAGAACTCCACAAGGACCGTAACCCGAGCTTTGGATCAAACTTGGTTACTATGCGTAACTGCTGTATGTGTTATGTATTTAATGAAACACAGAACTGATGTAATAATATGTAATTATTATTATTATATGTTGGTATTATGTTGTTCTTTCTGCTGTTCCCATCAAGGGTTCGCCACAGCAGACCATCTGATCCACATACAACTTGCCACAGGTTTTAAGCTGGATGCCTTTCTTGACGCAACCCATCAGTGGAAATTTGATTTTTTTGAGTTGGTTGCTTTTTGAAATAAATGAACACATTAATAAAATAATAATTCAATAATAAACTATTATTATAAATTATAACTATTATTATTACTAATCATATCTCTTAGTGGTTAGTGGTTATAATGAATGTCGACTTGCACCTCAGGGGTCTGGGTTTGATTCCCACCTCGGGTCTGTGTTCATAGAGTTTGCATGTTCTCCCTGTGCTTG
>JAOVVB010000008.1:8406408-8418537 GCA_028570985.1 Heterobranchus longifilis | reverse complement strand
CCCCCCCCCCCCCCCCCCCCAGGTTTCAGAGGTCGAGGAGGCTTTGGTGGAGGCCCTAATTTTGATGTTAAGGGAGGAGACTGGCTTTGTCCCAACAGGTGAATGGATTATAATTTTTATAACTGGAATGAAATTCAGGTGAAGCTTAAGATGCTCTTGGTAGCAGTTAGAATCTCTGCCACATTGTTCCTATCCTGGTGCAAAGCGTCACTTGGTGTGTAGCTGATTTGGTGGGCAGTTTTCTATAAATGGAGATGCCATCAGTGTTTTGAGGACAGTTTTGCACTTAATTTTTAATGGTGCAGGAATACAGATTAAACACTTTATTAAATTTGAGATCAAAATGGGTCACTTACAAGGTGCCAGTGTATAAATAAAAAAGGGAGGTGCTCCTGGGTTCTGACTTTATACACTTGTCAATACTACTTGTCATTGACTTTTGAATTGGTAGATATTTTCATATGCACAGGATTTGCCCCTTTTTTAAAATAAATATTATAAATACATTTCTTGTTTAAAGCCTGCGGAAGCAAATCTTTCATCTTTGCACATAAATTTGCTCACAGGTTTTATGTTGACCAAAATGTCCACATTGGTGCAATACTAGATGATGCACTAGAGGGCAGTAAAGTACTGTGTTCAGCACGTCACACAAACCAGTGTTTAATATTAAACATCTAACGTTTATTTTTTTAGCTATTAATTTAAATAAAGTGTTCAAAATTCTGTTTAGGTGTTTCTAAATTGCATGCTAAGTAATGTAGGTTTGTTTAATCCTTGGAAAAAAAGGATCACTTACTGAACTCTCACTGTTTAGCTCTTGTGGAAACATGAACTTTGCACGGCGATATGAGTGCAACAAATGTGGCGCACCAAAACCCGGTGACAGTTTTGGAGGTTAGTAGATCTTTTTGCACTGTAGAGTATTTTCAGTTGCATTCATTAGTCCAGAATGTCCTCTTACATATTGAAACTTTTCCCTGCTGCTTTCTCCTCAGACCGTGGTGGTAGAGGAGGCTTCAGTGGTGACCGTGGTGGTTTCAGAGGAGGAAGAGGAGGTGGCTTCAGAGGTGGGGACCGTGGTAGTTATGGTGGTGGAGATCGTGGCAGCTATGGGGGTGGATACAAGATGGGAGGAAGGTAAAATGGCTTTTTTTTTTTTTTTTTTTTTAAATATTATAACTTTTTTGCAGTATACCGGGAGCTACTTGTTGGGTGGGGTTACCCCTCCCCAAAAAAAAAATCCATATACAAGTTATGTTTTGTAGGCAGAAATCTGTAATCAACACATGCTTATCTTTTTTCTGAACTTGTGTTTTGTCTTTTAGAGGTGAGCACAGAGAAGAAAGAAGAGACCGGCCCTATTAAAGGATTAGCGTGGACTTCGTTGTAACCCATGAAGCTGGGGAGGGATGGTTGTAATATTGGGAATAAAGTAAAGGATGGGTCCATTTTTTTTTTTTTTGTTTTTTTCCAATCTGTAACTTTTTGCCAGATTGTTTAGTGTATTGCTTCCGGTGGCTGTTTTTTGTCCATTAGAATCACTGTCCATCTATGGGAGATTATGGGGAGCATGAAGGAGGGGGGAGGGAGGGATGGGTGGTAGGTGATTTGCCCTTTTTTTTTTTTTTTTTTTTTGTTCCTTTTAATTTTCTCGATAGAATTCACATGTGTGTGGTAGACTTATCAAATATGTATCATTTTTGTTGTTTTGTAAGACTGAAATGAACTGTTTTACTTGGGTTTTCCTTTTTGGAATTGATATTAAACATGATTCTAATCTTACTGTGTGACTTTCTTTGGGTTTGTGAGTTGAGTGTGGATTGCAGGTTTTTAGCCTGTTTTTCTAACAGGAAATCCAATTTATTTTTTAAACATTGACATGTACACAACACTTGTAGTGAAGTCATATTCGAACAATATTCAAGCAATGGTTAGATGTGAATGGTGTGTTCACATGTGTAAGTGCTGTATCTTTTTTTTTTTTTTTTTCTCCCCCCCCCTCTGGAAGATTGTGGACTTGGAGTTGAGTCTTCTAGTTATAGCTGGGATAAAAAGTTGAGTAATGGTTTTAAGATATGTATAGGTTAAACAACCTTAACTTTTGAATCCATGTCCTAGAAAACCCTGCAAATGTTTCTAGTGAGATAAAATGGGCTGGATTTGTCCTGCCTGTGCTTTAGAGGCGGGTCTGATCTCCTGCTCATGTGCACACATACTCGCACTGCCTTGAGCACTTGGCTTTCAGCTATGAAGGGGGAAATACTGCTTGCTTCTGTTAGATTCCTGTATAATGGTCAATTGCAATGTCGTAAAATAAGCACTCTAGGAAGGTGTTCTCGGATGGACTGAATGACACTGGTTGATATTCATACTGAGCTTGTGAAATCTTGATCAGCTTTGCATGAGGGATAAATCTGCAGCTCTGACATGGACTTAGAGTTTTTAGTGCTTCTTCTAAAAGTGGAGTTATTTCTGTGCAGCTATTTAGCTGAAGCTCTGAGCGTTTCACTGAAGCCTGGAGATGCCGAGGTAAGTGCTCAGGATGCATGCATTTGTAATCATTTATCTAGCACTTTTTATACTTTTATTCTTAGAAAGGAGTAATACAGTGTATACATGTGATTTGTCAAAGGGGTAGAACAATATATTTTTGCAGTGAATGTTTAAGCCTACTGGAAAAAAATAAAACTTTTCAGGTACAATTATTTAAATGCTAGGATAAATGTGCAAAATATTCACAAGCTGTTTCTACTGTATGAATTCTAATATATATTCTGTTCAGTTAATTGTAAGCTTCAATGAGTTAAAGCAAAAGCCTTGAAATATTTGTGTAATGAATCATGTATCGGAATATGTTTCATTTTTTTTAGTTACACTGCAATGGACAACTGTATAGTGCTTCTCAAAAATGTGAATATTCAAAACACTCATCCTTATGCTTGCCCATTTTTTCTGCTTCCAACACTTCAACTTCAGGGGGAAAAATCCATTCCTAATATTTCCCACCCACTTCCAGCCGTCACACGTCTGTGAAAGGGTGAACAGATCAAGCTAGTTTGTTTTGTGTTCAGGTAATACTCGACTCTTTAATGCAGAACCTGGATTACCCCTAATTAGGGTTTCTGATTAACATAGAAAGAATTGAGCATGTAATTAGAAGTCATTTTAACAAATGTAAAAGCACAATCAGAACTACTTCAAACTCATTCACACACTACGGGCAATTTGAGAACACCAAGGAGGAAACCCACCAAGCATGGGGAGAACATGCAAACTCCATGCACACAGAGATGGGAATCGAGCCTGGCCGGGAATCGAACCCTGACCCTGGAAGTGTAAGGCGACAGTGCTAACCACTACACAACCGTGCCGCCCATTTGAAAATTCTATCATTTTAAATTACACAGTCTCTGCAAATTATTCTCAAAAATAGTAGCCATTTTTACATAATCAGCCGATCCTTAACGTGCTCCTTCCATGTTTTTACTTACAATCAGGTGATTAAAGTTTTGGGACATCACAATCAAGCTTCATGATCTCTCTTGATTCTGAAGCTCTTGACAGCTATATAGAAAAATCACATCATGTTCTGCTTCACACAGTGGCGTAGTGGAGTCTAGCACCATCACCTCGCACCTCCAGGGTCTGGGTTCGGGTCTGTTGTCATGGAGTTTGGATATTCTCCCCGTGCTTGGTGGGTTTCTCCGGGTACTCCAGTTTCCTCCCACAGTCTAAAGACATGCAGGCTAGGCTAATTGGTGTTTCCAAATTGCCTGTAGTGTGTATGGATTCCCCCCGCCCCTCCCCCCCTCAGGATGCACCCCACATCGTCTCCTGAGAGAGGCCCCGGGCTCCCCATGACCCTGTATAGGGGATAAAGTAGTATAGATGATAAATGAGTGAGTAAGCATGTGATTTAATGACAAAAATCCGTCAACTAACTAGCTAAATTTTATAATAATAATTTATTGACTGCATGGCCTCACTCAATGCTGGAAATATCTTCATATGATTAGCCAGACACATATTTTAAAACAAATTCCATTGACAACACATGCAAAACACACTTTTGCACTTCTACACTATAGCTGGGTAACTTACTGGAGATGTCATTACTAGATGAAAACAATAAAGGGTAGCTTGCATTTTTCTTTAAAAAATAAGTTGAGTATAAATGTTGACTGTTGTTTGTATTTTCAGTTAGGGCATTTTATTAACTGCTTATGTTTAAATTACTTTAATTGAAATCATGGATAATGTCAATTAGCTAGCAAACGACAGCTCAGGGAGTCTTTCAGAAGGTAACCGCTAAGCCACCATGCCACATGTGCTGTAGGATTCCATTTTCAAATATTCATGTGGATGTTCTACTCACTAAAGAGGCTTTTGTTTATTTGGCACACAATTCCCTGGAACATCTTCACAAAAGACCATCCATTTCACTAATCTAGCACAACTTTAACATGATCACAATATTTATGTCCAGTTTCTGTGAACCTCAGTTTCTTGTCCTTGGCTGATACAGTAGGAGTGTGAACATTTCTCAAAGTTCTTCTGCCCCAAGGTTTGACACGTTGTGCATGTTGACGTGCGTTTCTGCTTAACACAGTTGTAAAGAGATGTTAGTAAAGGTAATGTAAGCTTATTGTGAACAGTTGTTTCTATTAAAGCTTAAATCAGTCTGGCCATTTTCCTCTGATTTCAACAACACGCTGCCTTAAATTCTAGAGACTACTGTATGTGAAAATACCAGATCAGCAGTTTCTAAAATACTCAAACCAGCCCGTCTGGCAACTTCAACCATGCTGGTTAAATATTGTTGTGTCTATTAAAGTGGCTGGTGGTAAATGTATATTCTTTACGCAAACAGTAACATTTTACACTTTAAGGAAAAGAAAAAAAGAATTCCTAAAGGTTCTTAGTATCAATAAAAGATCTTGGGGTTTTACTTGAAGCTTGTTTATAAATCCAGTAGTTTTCCTACTTAGCCTTTAGTATTAATAACCTTTAAGAAGGCAAACTGAGAACCTTTTGGATGCTACAGTAGATCAGACCTTTTGAAGTGTTCTTTAGACGTGTAGTCTGTTTGCAAAATTCTTTTTAACTTAATTGATTCCTGGAATAATTGTGTAACTTATAGCACTTCTGGTTAAATTTGATTTCTGTCCGCTCTACACACCTCTCGATTATAGCAATATAAATTGTTATATACTCTACAGTCATTTTTATTTATACTAAATCTCTCTACACACTTTTTTATCTGTAGGAGGCGCTGTCTGTGGTGAGTGAGGATCAATCCCTGTTTGAGTGTGTCTACAGCGTGGCCCAGCAGGCCAAGCCAGACATGACAGCATCAGCAGTAAGTGAGTATGGCCAGAGTAAGCTGAGTCCCCGAGCAGCACAGCAGGACTGGCTTGCGTCTCCGCCTGGCCGTGTCACCATCAAGATGGAGTGCAACAACGGAGGAGGAGCAGGAACCACAGGAGGAGGCGGAGGTGGAAGAGTGGGTCAGGTGAATGGCTCTAGGTGAGCACCACATTTGGCTTATATAGTGTTTAACTGATGTAAACCATTCTTGTTCAAAAGTTTTTGACATGAAGTTAACCAAACGGTTACTTTGGCACAAGTGTAGAATGTAAAATTTTCCACTCTTTTGGTTGCTGGATACATTTCTGCTCATTGGGCAAACAGTTTGGCCGTCTTTAGCCTTAGCTTGGAGAAGTCTGAGTGACTTTGTATGCTTGGTTAATATCAATAAAAGTAAGTCTGCCAGTCTTGCCTAAAACTGATACTTGAGAAGTCTGCCACTGGTGCAGAAATGGAGGGCGGTGTGTGGCAAAGAAACGGTTGTTTGGGTTTTGTGGCTTGAAATTCATCCATCAGTAGCTGTTAGAGACACACGAGCCAAATTCACACAAGGCACTAAATCCACCAGGGTACACATATACAGACAGATAGACACACACGCACACACACACACACACACACACACACACACACACACAGCACAGTGACACGTCATGCTGCAGACAGATTTCAAACTCAAAACAGCTGTTTTTATTAAGCCCTAACTTAACCTTATGGGCTGCCACATTAGAAATATTTATAACTCATTATGTCCACACTATAGAGATACAGACGGAAAAGATTTGGAAGTGAAGACATATTGAACAACAGGCAGATGGACCCACACTTTCATCCAGCACAGAAATAGATAGAAAGAGAAAAAGAGAGAGAGAGAGAGAGAGAGAGAGAGAGAACATCCTATCCTATAAGCACTAAAACTTCTATCCATCACAAGTCATCAAATCACAAAGACCAGAAGAAATGGAGCAGTTCTATATTGCCTGGATATGTTACATTTTGTAAATGACTATAAAAATATGTGAAGACCCTCAAAGATATGCCAGGCTACACCGTCTTGCTCATAAAGATAAAAAGCCTTCATCAGGGTGGTGGTACGTTAGATTCTTCATATTACATTTTGCTTTAAATAATTCTTTCGAAGTATTTCCTTGTGGTTAAGCTATACTATTATATGTTTATGACATTATAAACGATCTATAATAGATGTACTTATGACGTTTAGTGTTTCTATGCAGAAGGTTTAATAGGGAGATGCCCCTTATGCTAGAGAATCTGTCATAGAGAATGTCATTCTGAAAAGCAATAAAAAGAGCTATGAGAAAGGGATGTACTGATTCCTGTACACTATACACAATACTCTATATGCTCAATTTAAATAATATCCTGTTCACCATTTTTATGAGAAGACTGCTTGAAAATCCCACTCTTCTGGTAGTCACTACATTAGGAGTGAAACAAATATTTTTACTACATTTCTCAGCATGGTGAAACAAGAATATTTGGTTAGTGACTACCTGCTCGCAATCTAAGATACTATTTTTCATAGTCTTTGGCATGGGTGAAAAAAGGCTGAAATTATTTGCTACTGTAGATGCAGAGGTGAAACCCACATTCAAAACTATTCAGTGTAGTAATTTTAAAGTCATCTGCTAGTGTTATGTCATTTCAAACAACACTTTGACTCCTTAGTAATTGCTTTTAAGGAGATCCAAATTGCACTCTTTCAGTACTGCTAGTTAACGTTAGCGCTAATTTCCACCAGTGCATTGACAGGTTAATTACTCACCTCTTTGGTTTGTTTACGGGTAATGCGAGCTACTAAGCTAACTAGCTTCTACCACAAGGCTGAATCCCATAATTCCTTCTGTAACCCCTGAACAAGGGCACTACATCTACGTATATAGCACATTTTGCATTTGCATTTGCATTTTACAAAACCTATGAGATATACAGGACTGTCCACCACCTGCATGGTCTATTTATCTTTTGGCTGTATAGTACCATAAATAATTTATAACTATTTTCACCCGTGGTCTTTAGGTAGTTAATGCTATAACTGTTAAAGATTAGTTAAAAATAGGGTACTGTTCGTATGACTATGAGCATGTGAGCATTCCCTTCAGAGCTAAAGTAAACTTGGGGAACAAGCAGGTTTCGTGAAGGTAGACAGAAGGTAACTTTAGCTCCAAACATTTTACCCCAAATGTGTTTTTTTTTTTTGCTTGAGGAGCCACTAAAGAGTAACCAAAGTGCGAGAAAACTTTCATTAGAAGTGTCATTTGAATCAATAGATATTAGAAAGACTTGCGCTTGTGTTTTTATTTTTCTCCTCTTATTTCTGTGCACTTGATCACGGCTGTTCTTCAGCCCTTTATTGAAAAAAGAACAAAGCCACCACATGGTGTTATGGCCACTCTTCACAGTCTAGCAGAAATTCTTGGATGGGTGACACCATGTGATCTTCTGTCCAACCTGCTCAACTCTAAAAAGTTGGGAACTGATCCTAGGACATAAAATACAATATGGTTACCATCCTCTTGTCCAACTGGGAGGCATTTCTGAGCTTTTTCTACGACACAGATTTGAGAGAATTTTCTCTAAGTATAAAGAGCCTGCCATGCTCAATTAGTCAAACTTCATAGATAAATGAGGACAAAATGGTGAGTGTTTTCTGAAAAAAAAAAAAAAAGATGTAGCGGCTCTTGATGGAGTCTGCAGTCACATGTTTACGAGCATGCACGTGAAAATGAGGACCGCTTCGGGATTGGCTTCGGTCGAGGACTAAAAAGAGAAAGTTTTAGGTGATGAGATAAGCTGCAGGATTTAAGTCACTGGAGAGTGTGTGAGAAAGTCTATGTCTACTTCTGAGAGCTTATGGATACACATGAAATTTATGCATGTATAAACAGATCTGGAGTTTCTACAATCTGTATAAAGTGATTGAAAGCTCACTGTGAGCCTAGCTGTTTCTAGGCAAGCCAATAGGTGGCTAACACATGAACGGGATAGTAAGAAGGGCTGCAGGCTGTTCGTGTCCTTGGCAATCTGTTCTGAGCCTGATGGGAAATTCCAGCAGTGATCCTGCACATCTGCTGCCTCAGGCTTGGGCCAGACTGCACCTCAAAGATACGCCAATGAATACAAATGTCCTCTCGGAGACAGTGAGACTGCTAAGTGCCAGTCTTATCCTTTATCGGTTGAACCCATTAACTGTATTTTGAATAATTTAGGCACATTATGTACAGTAGCTAGCTCAAGTCATCAATGCCAAATAGTCTCACTCTTGCAAATATGTCCAAATTTAAACATTTTAGTTTATATTAAAAAGTTCCAACTGATAAGATAATCTCATTAAATAGCCATATTAAGTTGTTCTTCTAACTTTGTCATAATATCAGGTTTATAAAATTGTACTGCCCTCCAGCTGGAAGTCATGGAAGTCTCGCCACTTTTAAAATGTGTGAAGCCTCTGTGGTCGTTACATTTTCTAAAACTGTTTGGGATATCTCCGTCCATTCCCAGAATATGACACGTCCCTGTATAGGAATCACTGACTGCATGTTTGTAAGAAAAATGTTTGTAAGTCATTTGCAAACCAAAACCCATGTTTATTCATCAAACGCTCTAAGCAGCCACATCTGATGCCAACATCGTAAAAATGAAGCAAATGTGGCCACATTTCGGTTGCAAATGCCACAAGTTCGCTGACCAAACAGGAAGTGGTGGTCATGCAGGCGCAAACATTCACTCACAAGATGTTTAGCTCATAATGAAAAGCAGCAGTGGATCCTGGAACCAGAAAGCCTATAAATTTATTATGTGTAGCTCCTTCAGTCTTCATTTTCTGGCCTTCAGAACTGTAACCCGCAGCAGAGATCACAAATGATTTACTTCGCTTTTATAGATTTCTGTCTGTCTGCCTGCAGTTCTTTCAGTCTATCTGTAATACAGAAGAGAATTATTTGATCAAATGCTGAGATTATGTCTGTATCTCATAATATTTTCTTTTTTTGTGTGTGTGTGTGTTTGTGTGTGTGTGTGTGTACAGGAGCTCTCCAGATGACTGCGGTGTGGGGAAAGGAAAGATGGCAAGTGGAGGCGATGTTGCTCCTATGACCTACAGCAGCTACATGGAGGACAAACATGCTGCCCCTCCCAATATGACGACCAACGAGCGTAGAGTCATTGTACCTGCAGGTCTTTCTCTCTCCCTCTTTCTCTCTTTCAGGGTGTTAGGGCCCTAGTATCGGATCATTTCTGAAACACGCAAAGTCGACACACAAACACACAAAGTCTAGTTTATGTTGATCAGTGAGAACAGTATCGTTCCAGGCCCAGGAACCATGAAGGGCTGGCCTCAGGCACAGTACAGCGTACTTGGGCACGGATCGCATCAGATATGGAAGTCAATCGTATCTGAGCACGGAAGTAGATCGATGTTAAGACATGATGTCATCAGTGCCGTCTGTCTCCTCTGAAATTTCTGTGTGCTCATAGCACGCGCCAGTCTCATTCTCTGACACAGCCATATCTGATAAAGTAGAGCATTGATCTTGACAATTTTTCCATTATTAGGCATAGCATGAACGTTAACTTCCTCATTCTCTTTTTCCCTTGTGTTTAATGGCGACTCACAAACCAGGGTGGTGCATACTGCCACCTGCTGTATTGGAGAATGTAAATACACAAGTGTTCCCAAAAGCATAGAAGAAAAACAATGTAGGGGAGGGGGGAAACAATCATTCCTGAGAAATCAAACATGGTCAATGTGAAAACACCCTCACACACACACACACACACACATACACACATTTGCGTCCATTAACCTCTACAACTCCATTCCTCTACATATTTCCATTCCTGGCTTTATTTACTTTTGCTGACGTTGGTATGTGTGTGTGTGTGTGTGTGTGTGTTAAGCTTGCCTAGACTTCTTTCTTGGGTCAGAGGGTGGGGACCACTGAACTTTGCCAATAGAGGCTTTTATGTGTGTGTGGGTGTTCACATGCGGGCATATGCCAGACTTTCTCAGGTTGAGCAACACACTCTGTCCCCAAAAGCCCAAATGCAACTTCCTCCTCAGCTAAAGCTGACAGGCACAGTGAGGCAGCATGTTTAGTGCATCCTGTTTTCACTCTGTGGAGGGACAATGGACACAGGGGACACAGGGGACGCAGGAATGCAGCGGCAGGAAGCACATCCCTAAGTGCACAGAGCTGAACAGATTTGTGCGCTCCCAGTCGTAAAAGGAGGGTCAGCACAGCTCAAGTGGGACTTAGAAAGGTTAAGAAGGTTTAATAAATTTTAAAACATCCTGGACACGAGCAGTGTGAACGCCCTCGCTGTGCTTTGTAAGAGATTCACCAGGTTTAACATGTAACAAGAAATGCTTAATCACAATAGAATACAGATTAGAATCTTAAGGAAGAATATGTTCTACAAATATTAAATTTTTCCCTAGAAATACATTTATGTTTATTACCAAAAATGTATTTTTTATATTGGCGACACCAGTGTTTGGCAATCGTAAAAACATAACTTCATGTTAGAGTTAAGGATTATTAAGTTAGTATCCTTAGACTTAGAGGCTAAGGATACTAATCAAAGGCTCTTTTTTTACTTTATTCCAAACTTCTAAATAATAATAACGAGATGAAATAATATATGGAACATGTTGTGGAGTGTATTGGAGTGCAGTAAGTGGAGTGGAGAGGATTGGTGTGGAGTAAAGTGCAGTATAGTGGATTGGAGTGGAGTGGAATGTACAGTCATGTTCAAAAGTTAGTACACCATTTTTTATGTGTTTTTGTGTAAAAGCATAATAAAAATCATCTCATCATAGCTGGTTTTAGTGTTAAGCAACTGCAACCTCAGACGAAACAACAAATTAACTTTTTTTTTTTTACAGTACCATACTTATATTTATTTAACAAAAATGAAACAAAACCAAAAAAAAACATGCAGTCACTAACTGCATGTTAGTGCAGTTAGTGACTGCAATGACCCTCTTACTGCTTCCACAGGATTTAAGAGGTAGGTTGCAGCCAAATGCTGCTAATCATCAGCATGATTTTTATTATGTTTGTATACCAAAAAATAACAATAATAATTAAAAGAGAGGGTACTAACTTTTGCACATGTAGTGTTGTGGAGTGGAGTGGAGTCCAGTGGGGATAGGTTTTCTCTGAAAGCTTGTGACGGAAATTCCTACAAATAGTTTTGTACCTGAGCCTCCAACAACGGGAATGGACTTCATACTAACTACAGTATAATACTGCTCCTGTTTTAGCCTGGGAGCACACATTATGACCACAAATCAATCCCTGATATATCCTTCCTATAGCTTACATAGCTATGTCATAGTATGACCACAAAATCTACCCCTGCTATAACAAAAGGATGTAGCAAGGATTATATTGTATGGCTGGAAGTGGCAGATGATTCGCTGTGGCGACCCCTGAAAGGGAACAGCCGAAAGACAAAGAAGAAGAAGTACAGTATAACGGAAAAGGTGTTTAAGTTACGGATCATTATAATTTATAAATACTTGCATCACATTTTTTAAAACTTATTTTGAGCTGTTTTTTATTCTGTAAAGCTGTGTCACAACAATATTAAAAGTGCTATATATGGGGCCTCTGAGTGGCGCAGTGGTAAAGTGCTCGCCCTATCATCCGGGGAGCGCTGGTTCGAACCCCGGGTGTTGCTGTTTTCCTCTCACAGCCGGAGGCACAGAGAGAGCTGATTGGCCGAGCTCTC
>JAOVVB010000008.1:8385557-8406308 GCA_028570985.1 Heterobranchus longifilis | reverse complement strand
AGGAATTGGCTACGACTAATATTGGGGAGAAAATTGGAAAAAACCCACAAAAAAAAAAAAAAAAGTGCTATATATATATATACTGTATAGGGTAGTCGAGTGGAATGGAGGGTAGGGTAGTGGAGTATATGGGAGAGGAGTGAAGTGTGGTATAGTGCTGTGTAGCGTAGTGTCATGGAGTGTATGGTAGGTTTGTGTAGTGGAGTGTAGGTTTCTTCCAGTGTTCATTTCCTTTGGGTTCTTTGATTTAGATTATGTTAGATGAATCAGCAATGCTAAATTGCCTCTACTTGTGAATGAGAGTGTGAGGGTGCCCTGTGATGGACAGGCATCCCATCTGGGGTGTCTTCCCGATCTCATGCAGAGTGTTCCTGGGATTGTTTCCGAATCCGTCATGACCATGTCCAGTAATAAAGTGCTCACTGAATTACATAAATGAAAACTATTTCAGTGTTTGTAGCTAATATGTACATCACTAATTAAAACCAGTAAATAAAGAAAATTATAGCTAAGTGATTTTGTGTGTGTGATTGTAGACCCAACTCTATGGACGCCGGATCATGTGCGTCAGTGGTTGGAGTGGGCTGTAAGAGAGTACGGCTTGCTGGAGGTGGATGTCTCGCTCTTCCACAGCATCGATGGCAAGGAGCTCTGCAAGATGAGCAAAGATGACTTTCAGCGACTCACGCCCAGCTACAACGCTGACATCCTACTGTCTCATCTCCACTACCTACGGGAGAGTGAGTGACTCACACACATGCACACACGCACACACACACTCAAACACACTCACTCAAACACACATGCTTACACATGTAAGACCACACACAGATCTTATTTATATCAGTCATTTGGAATCTGATGTTCAGTGTGTGTATTATTAATTTGCTCCCGTTGTAGCGTGTGCTTTCTAACAGATCATCCACATTTTGCACACCTCAAGAAGGTCTTTTATTAAAAAAAGAAAAGAAAGAAAGAAAGAAAGCAAGAAAGAAAGAAAAGCTCTTCAGTTGTCAGCATTTGCAATGTGAGTTTAATGCAGTATTCTGTATTAAGGTGGAATGCACAAAGACTGATAGCAATTCAGTCAGAAATATGTTGAAAGAGTTGCACAGAAACAGAGTGAAAGGGGAAGAGAGAGAGAGAGATCGTACGACCCTGACATTCACTGTCTCTGTATTTAAAGAGAAGTGGAGAGAGTGATGGGAAAGGAAGAAATGCCTTTTTCAATCCCAGCATTCTCCGTTTTGCTTCTGGCTACAAAACACATTCTCAACAACAACAACAACAAACACATAAATAAGTACAGTCACTAAATATATTTAAGAAAAGTGAACGCTGCATGTTATTAACGTTACTGATTAATTGAATGTTTGATTTGGCATTTCGCAGCTCTCTCACAATGATGCATGCGCCGTACTTACACCAGGAGCTCTCGATTCAACTTCCCATTTCCTGCTCCTCTGCCCCTCTCCCTACTTTCTTCCTGCCAATCTTTTTCCTCTTTCTGGTTCCCTCCCTCTCATTAGCACACCACAATCTTTTTTGAGTTTTTTTTTTATATAAATTTTGTATTTTGCCATTCCCTTCTTTCAAAAGAATGTATTTCTTCCTCAGCTCCACTTCCCCATTTGACTTCAGACGATGTTGACAAAGCCTTGCAAAACTCGCCACGGTTAATGCATGCACGTAACACAGGTAAGAAGGTTCATGCATCACTTGGCAACTGGACAGGTGCTCTGTATGTGCATAACAGCATATATACTTATTGGCCTCACTGAAGATCAGGAGCCAATATTTTGAGGTTTTGGCCAGCAGGTGGCACCATTCAGCTTCAGAAGGGCAGAGTTTTACACACTTTTTTTTTTTTTTTACTATGTGGAATGAGTGTCCAGGGAATTATAGTTTGGTCTTCTCTGGTGGCCAAAATCTTCACTGGCCAGATGAAACATTCTAGTGGATTTATCAAACACTTTGCTTACAGCCTCTGCCTGTTTTGGGGCCTTCGGGTGCATGTTGTGCTGTAATTATCTCTATATATTTATTTCCCTTGCACTTGAAATGCTTTGCCAGTTTAGAGTGATAACACTAATATCAAGTTAGCTAAAGGAAAAGAAAAAAACAGCTGAGTGCAAACGTTTACATACCCTTTGCAGAAAATCGATGTAATAAAGCCAAGATGTTTTGTGTTTTACAGATGTTCCTTCACAATACTGAACCTGATGAAGTAGTATTTCGGGATGTTAATAGAGAAATAAATTCACTGTTTGAAGTGAATGTTAAGTAGTGAAATTACTTCAATGCAATTCAAAAGCATCTTCAGTTCTAAATAAGAATAATCTGTAGTTTTGATGTTTATAGTTTGGATGTCATAGAGGGCTCAGGATTGTCCAGTATAGAGTGACATATCCTTTTTTGTTCAACCTGACATGTTCAAAGGGCACAATTTGATGTCTGAAGCCTCCACGTTATATTTTTTTATCGTCATTAAGCTGTGCTGGGCGGCACGGTGGTGTAGTGGTTCGCACTGTCGCCTTGCACCTCCAGGGTCCGGGTTCAATTCCTGGCCAGGCTCAATTCCCCTCTCTGTGTGCATAGAGTTTGCATGTTCTCCCCCTGCTTGGTGGGTTTCCTCTGGGTACTCCAGTTTCCTCCCACAGTCCAAAGACCTGCAGATTAGGGTAATTGGTGTTCCCAAATTGCCCGTAGTGTGAGCGTGTGTGTGCCCTGCGATGGATTGGCACCCTGTCCAGGGTGTACCCCGCCTCGTGCCCTAAGCCTCCTGGGATAGTCTCCAGGTCCCCCGCAACCCTGAATACAGGATAAAGCGGTATAGACGGTGAGTGAGTGAGTGACCTATGCTGTGTTGCCGGCACAGATTTTTGCAGTTTAAGTAAGGGATGGATCATGGTTTAATCAGGGTTGATGGGAGTTGAAAACTTTTCAATAACCCAAAGCAGACAGTTACACTTTTTGACTTCTTTAACTTCTTTAAACCAAATTATGGAGGATATAACACAGACCAAATAGACCACATGGAACACATTTTGAAAGACATCACATGGCAATTCAGAAAGACCAACAGAAATATTTAGGGATAGATGCCTTATGTGATATGTGTCACAGTAATATTTTCTTAATTTGTTTTAGTGTTAAATATAAAATCTGAGATGTTAAAACATGCTTTTTAAAATTAGCTAGTTCTGTCACCGTGTACCTTCAGTGTTGGGAATTCTCAACTCCTTTCCATCTCATTTCCAGTCTGTGTACGTAGAGTTTCCATGTTCTCCCTGTGCTTGGTGGGCTTTCTCCAGATGCTCATAACCCCAAGACATGCAGTGTACAGTAGGTGTAGGTTTCTGAATTGCCCATAGTGTATGATTGACTGTGTGTTTGTGCCTGGTGATGAGTTGGCACCCCATCCAGAGAGTATAGCCTAGTTCAAAGGTGCAAACTGCTCTTTCCTAAAGACTTCTCTTCTCTGAAAAACCTCAAGAAACCGCTCTACACATGACTGTTATAAAGCAGTTACTTCAGCTGTTACATAAACATCTCCTTACCGAAAGTTTACCATATTTTTCTTTATAGAATTCCAACATTCACAATAGCAAACGTATTTTTTAATGAAGCTTAAATTAGCAGTGTACGTACATTACACAACTCCTTGTACTGTATATATGCACTTAGTATAATAGAAACAATAATACATTAAAATGAGTACTATTTAAAGCTGTAATTTGCTTTGCGGCTGGTAGAACTGTCCGAGTCATGCTCTTGTGGAAAGCTGTTATATTGTGAATTTTGGACCCCATGAAATGTATTTTGCTGGGGTTTTTTTCACTCAAAACCCTTTTCTAAAATGTAAATCTTTACACTCAGCTGTATATTGTAAAAATGTGTTACGTATGATGTATAACATGATGTAATTAGAACGGTCTTGTGCAGGAGGTGCAAGCTTCATCTTCCCCAACACTCCTGTCTACCCGCCTGACACTCCCAGAGTCCCTGCAAGAGCAGGTCAGTTCTGCTTCTCTATTTATACCTGATTATTATAAGAACATCATGCATGCTCTAATCAGGAGGAGAAAATATTAGCAGCTCTGAGTGCATCATCTTTAGGTCATGCAGCTGTATGTTCCCTCGATGTTCCTCGAACTGTGGCACTCCTCTGCTCCTTACTTTACTCTGTGAGGTCAACCACAGGAACCGAACCAGCCTGCATTCACCCACACTCATACACACACTGATTAGTACAGGCAGATTCTGATATAGTGCACACTATACACACACACCCTCCAGTGGGGTTAACTGTCACTGCACAATGAAATTTTCATTAATTCAGTCATTTTTATTTTCTTCTAGATTTGGCTTATGAAGCTGCGAGACGATCGGCATGGCCACCCCAGTCGGCGTCAACCAATAAAGGTAAAAAAAAAAAGAAAAAAGGAATGGGCGAATACCAATATTATAAAGATATTACTGTCAGTCTCTGTAACTAGTTACACAGTGTTGGAAGCATTGTGACCTTTCTCTGCATATGTATGTGTTAGTTTCACAGTCCTCACCAGCCATTGTAACCAAAACAGAGGAGCAGAGACCACAGCTTGGTGAGAATTATTACTTGCTTATTTTTCACTTCAGTGTATACAGACCTGGAACAGATTATAAGCAATGTACTGTGGCATTTCTCAATATATTGCTGTAATACAAATAAATATTTAATTGTATCTATTATGCCACTATTAAATATTGTAGTGAGTCATTTGTAATCATCGCACTAACTGAACTTCGCATATGTCAGATCCATATCAGGTTTTGGGACCAACAAGCATCAGGCTGGCAAACCCAGGTAACATTTGAATTGTACTGTCAATAAAGTTTGTATCCTTACCATAGGTACATCTTACAGGTACAACTTGTTCTTTCAAAGTAGCACAAAGGAAAAGATCTGTTGTAAAGACATTGACAGTTTGAGATGTAAAAATGGCACACGCATCTGCGGGCAAAGCTACCGCTCCATCCCGCTCCATCTTTTTTCTTCAAAATCTGTTAACGCTCCTCGCTCACTCCGTAGGCTCACTAGGTAAGTGGCCTCCCCTTCTGCAGGTGTGAGAGGGGGCAGGGCCATAGGAATAGGCACCGGCTGGTGAATAATCCCCGCTAATGGATCTCGGGCTTCTCCCAGCACTATAAAAGAAAGCTGTTTGTTTATGTCTGCCTGGACCTGGAAAAACTACAAAGCTGAGTCACGTTGGGGATGCAAAAAAGTGTGAAGAGTGGCATGCGAGAGGCATGCTATCGGTCTCAGCCGGTAGATACTCGCCTGTCGCTGCGACAGTGAGAGCTGGAAGGAGCCGGTTTGGCCTATCACACGAAGAGCCGTATGAGGAAGCTTGCAGGAGCTGCTGCCCATGCGGGCCCACTCATGCCGCCGAACAGGGAAAAAATGCCGCTGCACATCCACGTTAAGGCCCCCATTCCCAGCCGGGAAACAAGCTGAACGTCAAAAGGGACTCTGGCCTGAGGCTGTGCCCAATGGAAGTGGCTTTTTGGCCAGGTCAGCGGGAGGAGTGCTCATGGAGATGCGGGAGCTGCTGTCCACTTTGCCACTCTGCTTGCCGCCATTGCTCGCCTGCCTGTGCCCGCATGCCATCTTTAATAAAACCCCCCTTTTTCCCCCAAGACCCTGCCTTGTGTTTGTGGTGCCGCCCATGTGTCAAACCCATTACAAGAGCCAGACCTTTTTATTTTTAATGTAGTCTCAAGGGATAATTCTCCAAGCTTCATAAATGACTCTCATTTTTGGCAAATTTTTGTCTCCCATTTTCAGTCCAGTTCCTGTTCCTGACCAGTTTCACAGAAATGCTTTTCTTTGACATATGATTCATTCAAGAATTGAAGAAACATCTAACTTGACCTGTGAATAACAGGTGCAAATGACAGATAATCAGGCCGGTGATTAGTATACTGGTGATGCTGAACACTAAGTGGTTGGAACAGACGAGAGGGGAAAGGAGGTTACTGTTGAGGTTGTTTTAAAAAAAATTTTTAATTGCATCTTTAGGCACTTTGCAGGGTGTCACTATAAAACATTCGTCCCCATTCCTTTCATTTAATCTGCATATTTTAATTAAATGTAATTTAATATAAGGAAATAAGTGGTGTCTCCTGACGTTTGCACAGTACTGTCTATCTGTCGGACTATCTATTAGTCTTTCTATCTTTTTATATGTCTATACATCTAGACATACAATTTCAGTTCTAGGCCTTTGCAAGTTATACACATTTAAAATAAACTGATTTACTGTGTTTAATTTCAGTGGATCTAGTTAATATTTTGGGTTTCTGTTAACATACTTTCTGGCCCAGAACTAGCTCCACCCCCAGCTGGAAAAAAAGATGTCTATGTAGTTTTTATACAGCCTCAGGGTTCATTTCAGGATGCAGAAGCTTTGTTGATGTATTTGCTGCAATTGTTTTACAAGGAACCACTGGGCATTAACATTTGTAAAGGGCTTCTTTATGTCTGATTGCTGTGCAGTATGGTGATGGTGTGGGAATATTGTGGTACATACAGTTTGCCTGAGTGCCACATGAGGAACTGTTTTTATTTAATTAGTTTGGAAATATTTTTGACTCATTACAACTTGCATATGTTATTATGTTAACATTAATCTGAAAAAACATCTGAAAAAATAAAAAATTCCTGACACATACCTGATTTACCTTGAGCTAATGTTCTCTAGCTTCCACATTTTCTCTGTTTTGAAAGTCAACTTTAATCTGGAGGATCCTTCAACATTCCGTTTTATTCTAAGTGGTGTGTGATCCTTTCCACAGGTTCAGGCCAGATCCAGCTGTGGCAGTTCCTGCTGGAGCTGCTGTCGGACAGCGCAAACTCAAGCTGCATCACATGGGAGGGCACGAATGGCGAGTTCAAGATGACCGACCCTGATGAGGTGGCTCGGCGCTGGGGAGAGCGTAAGAGCAAGCCCAACATGAACTACGACAAGCTGAGCCGTGCTCTGCGCTACTACTACGACAAAAACATCATGACCAAAGTGCACGGCAAGCGCTATGCCTACAAGTTTGACTTCCACGGCATTAACCAGGCCACACAGCCTCATCCTCCTGAGTCAGCCATGTACAAATACCCTTCTGATCTGCCCTATGTGAGCTATACGCAGAAAATGAACTTTGTGTCACCTCACCCCCAGGCGCTGCCTGTCACGTCCTCCGGCTTCTTCGGTGCACCAAACCCTTACTGGAACTCACCCGGAGCCGGCATCTACCCCAGTCCACGACATCCAGCCACCCACATGCCTCCTCACCTTGGCACCTATTACTAGGTGTCAATGTGTAGACAGGAAAGTAACAGCATCTCCCCTAAGTTGAACTGGAGCTCCCCCAAGAGGCTGAAAATAACAGCTTCGTGTTGAGCCAGGGAACTTGATATGGTGGTGTAATTATCTACACAGGAGGAGTACATGGGAAAATAACCGTGGGATGTTGTAACCAATACCAGTGCTTAATTAAATTTAGACCAGTGAGTCTAAATTTCAGCAGATTATCCAAGAAATGCAAAATAACAATGCAAACAAAAGGTCCTGCACAATTTGGCTACAATGCAAGTAAAAAAAAATTCAAGGTCAAGTATCTTGTACATGCTGTCTGGAAGCATGCAACAATTCTTATGGGCACAAGGTATTGCCTCTGGACATGTTCAAGACTGGGAGGGCAGGAATAGGTCATTAAGAGAATGTGAAAGAGGACAATTTAGCAAGTTGCATTCATGTAAAAAAAAAAAAAAGGGCTTTTAATTCACCAAAGAATAAAAATTGTAGGTGCATGAACAGTTATGATATATTCTATATGTTTTAAGTGTTAAACTACCTTAATTTGAACAAACATATCAGAGAGAGTTAGTAGGATGTAAATGAAATAAAAGGTGGTTAAGGTGTGAAAGTAAGAAAATGACTCATAGTGAGAAAAAATAGAAAATGTTGAGTATTAGTCAGGGAACAAGATGAAGGAAAGATTAAGAAAGTATTAAGTATTACTGCTTTGGATATAAACTGCCATATTTATCAGTATTATACTACATAGTAGTTCATATGGCATTATAGAGAGTTAAGAAGGGACATTCCCTTGATTGTTTACTCCATAAAGGAAAGAACCTTGAAAATGATTTTGTAAAAAAAGAAAAACTGGAAAGGGAAAGTTTCTTTAAGTGTTTTTAATGACCTCAGACATTTTTAGACAGAGGTGGATTTTTTTAAATCAGCGCCTTTTTGAAGTTCTTCACACATTTGGTGGAGGTTTTACCAAATACCAGTTTATGTGTTATTATTATTTTCTGAGTCGCGAACGCTGTGCGTTTGTCAGATCGAAGTATACAATTCAGTGTTATATTTCATTTTATATGATAGATATATAACTTATGCATTTAAACACTACGAGTTGATCTCAGCCAGCTGAATACAGACATTTATATGATAGTTTTTAGGGGGAGGAAAACATGGACCAAAATTTTCAAAAATAAGTGAACAGCTGTGGCCTTTGAACTTTAAGCTCTATATATGATTGTTTACAAATGTAAGCCATGTGTGCCGATGTAAATTGAATTGTTTGTGAAAGCTGGTCTGGTTTGGCATTCAGACCCATCTCAGTTTTAGTAGCATTTACAGACATTTAAAGGAAAAAGAAAATCTGTAATTGTCTAATGACTGAATAACTGGACTGATGCTCTGAGATTGCTGACAAATGGAGGAAAACATACTTTCATAAATTATATGATTTTCTACTGAGTAAATTTAATAAACTATTTTAAAACCAAACTTCTTTTTTAATGTGTAAAGAATTGTGGTATTATAATAAATTGCACTGGTGGGAAAAGTACACAAACCCTTTGCTTCAGTAAAAGTAGAAATACCCTAAGTTATATATTATTCACGTAAAAGTAAAAGTCCTCCTTAGCAATTATACTTGAGTAAAAGTACAAAAGTACTCACCTTAAAATACTTAAGTATTAGTTAAGTCACATTACAGTAAAAGACTCTCTCTCTCTCTCTCTCTCTGTGCTGTTTCATTGCTGGCTGTACCACCTCCACTTTCAATGTCAAACACCTGCTACATGGATAGGCATTTCACAGAGAGAAGGCAAATCATGCAATTATGCATAATGGATACAACATCATTCAGAAATGTAGTTAATTGGGAAGTATAAATATTTGTTGCACTTAGTTTTGTACTGGAGTAAAAGTAAAAAGTGACAACTATTAAATTTACCCAATTAAAGTACAGATATGTGAAATATGTACGAAAGTACAGTATGAAAGTAAATGCACTTAATTAGTTTCCATCTCTAGTAAATGATAAATAACATTTAAAAAATCTACATTTTTGTTAAATGAATTTTATTTCCATGACATACTGATTTATTATAAACATGCTAAGGTTTTCATTGTAATTAAATGATTAATTACAGATGTTTGCCTCATAAATTTTGTAAATGTACTAAGGATGCATTACATGTTTTACATAATAAACAAAAAGATTTTATTAAATAATGTATATAGATAGATGGTAACTGATACCAATGGGAACTGTGTGTGTGCGTGTGTGCGTGCGTGTGTTCGAAAAAAAATTATTATAGTCGCACCAATATAGTCTAAAATGTTAGTAAAAGTGCTTCAGCCATAATTTGTACAATATACAGATAACCCACCATCTACTTTACCACTCAGATGTGACATTATTTTGAGTAAGTGTATATAGATCTACAGTATATAGCTATCTGAGTGTATACCTGCATACTCCTGTATATACTCCTATAATGGTCAGCTCCTTTTATTCTGTGTGTGTTTTAATGCTTTTTGTTAGATACAGTATGCTTATATGATTAAGATATGCTTAATTCAATTTTTAAAGCCCCTTTATTGATAGTGTGTTTTGTAGTTTAACCTGAAAATCTATCATTTTGTCTGCAACCATACTCTATGCACTATTCTGTCAGGAAATGTAATATGACAAATAGATAATTACCTGTGTACTTTGAATTCCCTTCGATCTGTATGATGAAGAGGGCTTGGGCGACTCACAGGCTTTAAAGACGAGTTTTATGGTAAAGCAAATGATTATACTGTCTTACACTGAATGCCTCCTTGGCCATGTGGAACTTGTGTATACTGTATAATTTATGTGCTTTAACTTCATATGCTGTCTTGGTACATGACAGCGTGAGTTTCCCGAAAGTATCTGAGATAAGATTGTCTTAACTGGGAAAGAGTGTTCATCATAATGCCCGCTCTATCATTTACAGTAACAGTGATGAAACTCAGCCCTATGTTTTTTTATTATTAACAGCGCACTCTTCTTCTGATTCTTTACGATACTCATTCTCTAACATGAGCTTCTCATTCCTTGACTCCTGAAGAAGCAAGGTGTCATTACTGATCTGAATCTCATCAAAATAGTTAAAGTCAGTGATGAACTTGCCTCCATGAGTACCAAAGAGTACAGGCTTAAACTCATAACCCCAGCGGAACTCTTGAGGAACATAGGAAGTACGGCTTTGGCAGGTGGAAGCTGTGGACTCCATAATGGCATTCAGGGTCACCACAAGTTCAAAGTTTCTCACCTTCAAGTTCTCAGCAGTGAGGCTGGCCAGAGGACTGCTTTCATTCAGCACATGGTAGAAGATAAGAGGTAGAACAAGGAAGGGGCACTGCTCATTGGAGTCGAACTGGAAGTCCACAGACTCCTGGTGGAGCTGGATCTTCTCACCTTCTTCAGTGACATAGGGATAAAGCAGCTTGCCTGAGAGCTGACACTGAACCAGTGGACTCCTACGCATATTGGCCACACGAACCATCACACATAACTGGCCCTTATGCTTGGAAACCAGTGCTAACTTGCTAAATTTTACTGTCTCAGAGCGCTTCTTGGGCCGTGCAAGCTTGGCCAGGAAGGCGCCAGTTACAAAGATCTCAGCCAGGCCTGTGAGCACCAGCTGTAACACCAGTGTTAAGATGGCAAGTGGGCACTCCTCTGAGATGTGGCGGAAACCATAGCCAATGGTAGTCTGTGACTCTAGGGAGAATAAGTATGCTCCAGTTAATGTGGCCACATTCATCACACATGGTGTGTGGTTTGATGCCTGATTGGTGTTAAGGTCATTATGTGCCATTGCAATCAGGTAGAAAAGCATGCCAAAGAAAAACCAGGTTGTGAGAAAGGTGGACACAAAAAGGGTTAGTTTGTAGCGCCACTTCATGTCCACCACTGTGGTCCAGAGGTCGTGCAGGTAGAGCTTCATCATGCCATCAACGTTATCGATACGGATGTTGTTGTGGCCATCTTTAGACACAACACGCCGCTCAACCTCTCCATTCATCCTGCATATTCAGATAATATTCAGATAAAAGTCAGGTAAAGCCTTTCCAATGCCGAAGAAGTTCAGAAATGATTTCTATTTTTACACTGATACAGTAATTGCTTTGCATTAAAATATCTTCTTACAAAAAAAATTCTTAATTCATGCAATAACTGCAACTGATTGTTTCAATAATCAAAGAGAATATGTAGACAACTGAAGCTTTGGCTACACACAGATAAACTTTGTGTGTTTATCCCATTGTTCTTGATTTAAACTCAAATCCTATTAGAAGGTACAGTATAATAATAATTAGAAGTATACAATACAATAATAATACAATAATAATAGCACTCACTGCACATTTAAAATAGTTTAAACATCCGTAATGAAACAGAATATTTTTTCTTCTGCTATTAATAATACATTTGGCCTTGTTGTAAAATAATTAAATAAATAATAAATAAAGACTCACATTTGGCTGCAAATTTTAGACATAATACGAATGAATCTGTACTTACTTTCAAGGTCTTTCGGTTGTGTCTTCGCTGTGGGTATGATTTTGGCTAGACTGCTACTGCAAGTAATGTGAAACCAGGAGGCGTTCACCTCCCTGGACGAATTTCACAATGTCCTTGGTTCTCTATTGTCCTATCTTAGTGCTAAAGCAAAATGGGGTAACCTGTGAGGCAGGTTTTCTCAATAATTTGTCCCATACTCAACATATCAGCAGGGGAGCTTAGGTTTTTTTTTTACTTCAAACTAACTTATAAAACACAGACATACACAGTAACACATTTGTCTTATTGTCCTTTTTATCTTCCACTGGCATACATATTAATGCAGGTAATTAATAAGTACAGATTTTGTTTCCCTTGTGGACATCATTTAAAAGAATTCCTCCGAAATCAAAAGATATACCTATCCTTGAGAGGACAGTTATTTCTCTCCCTGCCACCTCACTTCAGGACAACAAAAACACACATAAAGGGGTTAAAGTGTAAACTAGGTTGGACTTGGCACCTTAGCATTCGGTACCAGTCTGTGAAAACGGCTAAAGCTCCTGCATCCGTTTTCTAATTAAACAGCTCCGTCAGAGATCACACCTCTGTCCTCATCTCATAAACAGCTTCTTTCAGTGACACGCTATAAGCATTTCATCTATTACCTCAAGTCCAACATAGTATAGGTTAAAATCACAGACACACAATGGCAGGTTCGGACATGCCCCTGAAAAGCACGATCTGTAGTATAACTGAATAAATCAGTTTTCCCTCATCATTTCTGCTGCAGAAGACAAATCTCTTATTGTTTACCCAACTACAGAAAATATGACCCCTATTTTAAACCAGTTCCTCATGTAGCACTGTGACCTTCTGCCATATGCAGAGGTCAGAAGATTAGACTTTGTAATTTGTCTCATGCCACCACGGTGCTGCTTTCACATCATAACGTTAGTTTGTTATTAAACTAAGAACCATTCCATACAGGTAGTCGTGTGGAACTATGCTACAGACCGGCTCTTATTTCTCTAATCAGGAAAAAAAATTGTAAATAACATGTTTTCTTTCCTTTACTGAACACATTCATGTGCATTTATTATTATTATTTATTATATAGTCCTGCAACACCCACTTCCAATAAAGTATTGTAAAATTTACAACAAACTACTGTACATTATGTTTACAGTAAATAACTTTTATATTACATTGTATAAAAGACACATAATGCATTAGGTTTCTTCAACGCAGAGTATGACTGAGCTGAAGAGTCTGGCTTAAGGAAGCAATCAAGGTAGTTTGGTGGTAGTGAGATTTAAACACTCAATTTTGTTCTCTGTGATGTGAAACCTTAACCACTGATCCACCACAACTAGGTCAGCTTACATTCATTCACTGTGATCCTTTAGTGGTGTTATTTCAGTGGTGGAAGTGGTGGTTAAATTAATGCAAGCAAGTTGCTGCGTTCTTGCAGGGGTAATAGTGGTGGCTCAGTGATAAAGATTTTAAGTGAGCAAATTTACTAGCTAATGTGTTATTTTATACAATATTAAGATATTATAGGACTTGACTGTAAATATGTTTTCTTTAATGTACATTTGACAACACTTCTTTTTTTTTTTATCAGTAATGCATGTAAGAACTGGAGTTCAGAAACATAAGACACACACACCTGTCATGTTATGCTCAATTAGGGAAGAAAGTTAAAGATTTGCATAAGTGTAGTTAATAAACAATTGGAAATCAATGTACACCTTGTGATTATTCCATGCAGACTTGAGCAAATACTTCTAATTTGGTACAGACAAATGGATTACAAGGATTTCTTATATTATTATTTATTTTGGGAGGAAACCAGAGTACCCGGAGGAAACCCTCCAAGCATGGGGAGAACATGCAATCTCCACGCACACAGACTTGAGGCGAGAATCAAACACCTCCAAGGTTGGGGTTTGATTCTCACCTCAGTGCTAACCACTACGCCACCATGCCACCATTCTTACTTCTATAATAACTGTGAGTCAAAAGATGTACTTCTTATATACTGTACTGTATGTAGATGAACAGTTGAAGTTGGGTCATTTGCTATCAGTGTCAGGTCAATGCAAAAATCAGCATTTAACTCCATTTTAAACACTACATCTGCCGGATGCCCATACCCAGAGCATCATTTATCTTATTATACATCTGAACAAGGTTGAGGGTCTTACTCAAGGGCCCGGCTGTGGTAGCTTAGTGGTGCTTGGTTTTGAACCTGTGACCTTTCAATCAGTAGTTTAACCTCCTTAATCACTTCATCTTGGACTACAAACATGAACTTTTTGGACTAAAATATCCAGAATCTGGTGCTATCTGGACTCAGTGTTGTCTCTAGACCTTATATAAATGCATTCATCACAATGATTCAGTGCAAGGCTTTTGTTCAGCTTTGTACATGAGACTGATCAAATTTTAGATTATTATTGCTCTTAGATTTTGGATTGTTTCTCTGGTTTCTTATTCTGCCTTGTTCTCTCTGTAATTCTGTTTGATCTCTGAAGTGCCTGTTCCTTGATCTTGTGTATTGTCTGTAGTTTTGGATCTGTTTGCAATTTGGCATTCTTTTAGTAAAAGCATTTCACACAGCTGGTGTCGTCTCTGCTGACTGACACTCAGTTGCTTGGCAAAGCAGCACAGCTTTAAAAATGACAAATTGCTCCTTTTAATGATGAGTTGATATGTCCTTAGGATGGGTTTGTTAAAATGTTTCTAATCCTAGCAATTCCTTTCCTTTGAATTCAGGGCATATTTTGCCCTCATGCTTGCTCGTAATTATGCTTTTCTGACTTTGAAACTTGACAGTTGCTATACTTGCACATAATCATTACTAGCAACTCAAGTTACAAGCATGGCATTGGCAATGATAGGTAAAAATAATCCTTTGACATCACATTCTTTAAGCTTAGATTACAATCTTTGACTGAAAACAATCAATAAGTGTTTCCTTTAGGTGTTACTGTGTCAGGAAAAGGATAGAACACAAGCAGAGAAGAGAAAAAATTGTGGATTAAAGATTTATGCTAGTTACAAATATACCTAGTAATTCAGAGTTTTATCTTAGAAAGCTAGACATAGAATGTGTTAAGAACAATTACACATATTTTAACATTCCTACAATCTGTTGTTCCAGAACTTTTGGCAGAATATTTATAACTTACTAAAACTGGACAGTTGAACACTGCAAAAAGATAAAGGTCATATATACACACTATATTTTTACATTAATCCTCGACTGACTGGTTTGGTTGAATCTATGTCCAGGATAAGCTCAGATTCCTGTTCATGGCAGACAGGAGTGAAACCTGCAACGATATACAGTAGTAGTTGTCGCTGTTGCAGCCCATCCAATGTCTGATGTTTTGTGCATGTTGAGATGCTTGTCTATTCACCATGGTTGCACAGAATGATTATTTAAGTTACTATATGCTTCCTGGCAGCTCAAACCTATCAAATCATTTTGACTCCTCTTATCATAAAGAAATGTGTGTGCCAAAGAAGCTACTTCTGAAGTGTATGCAAAATGGAAGTGACCATTCTTGCCTCCCTAAAAATTTCAAGTTTCTAACTTCAACTGGTTTGCAGAGATGATTTTATATGTGCCCCAAAATGGCCCTTTTTTCAGCGTAATACTGTCTCTGACTGCTGTAATACTGACTGTTTAAAACAATAATAATTAAAAATTCTAATAACTCATATTTCTTTAAGTGTTTTGATACTAAAATTGACATATGCTTCTAGAAGCATATGACCTGTAAACATAGTTGGTTAAATTAAAGCATTCCGTGCAAAATTGAAGATTTTCTTTCCCCACAAAATCTGTAGTGTCCGTAACCATGTCAAATTCATGTTGCAAGATCTTAACATTTTCAGGTTTGTGTTCATGTGAAATCTAAATTGGCCAAGTTTCATTTGAATGACAATTATGATCATTGAAAGATTTGAATTACAAAAAGTTACAGGCCCTACATAAAATGGCATGTGTTTCTTTTCATTTGATAAAAATATAAATATGTTTGCATATTTACAAAAAATGACGCATGGATCGGGAGATAAGAAGCATTAAGTTTTATGAAAAATGGTGTTATTCAATGGTGTTATTTTATAGTGCTTTTAACGATTGTCATTGTCGCAAAGCCTCTTTACACATTCAAAAGAAAATTATGGAAATTTGTATGAATTGTGAAAAATGTGTATAAATCAAAATGATTAGATAGACCACAGTTAATCCATAACAAACAAAGCCTAGCTGTTGGTTGGATCATTAGTAGTTACCTCAGTTAGCACAAGCTAGCTAGCTTAGTTTTAGATTAGCTAAAATGCTAAAGTGGCTAATGTTTAATTTAGATGCTAACATTACTTTTCTTTTGATTGAACTCAGTCAACCATACCCTACACATGTCCGTGTCAACTCTTATATTTCTTAAAGAGATGCATTATATATATAAATTTAATTCAGTAGTTACATAAAAATCGCCACATACCGTTGTCATGGAGACCAGACTGCATAAACAGACTGCATAGGTTTATTTCTGTTGGGAATTTGAACATTTTTTGACCTACTTCCGGACTAGTGGTCATTCAAGGAACTGCAAGTTTTGGCACATTTCAACATTTAACTCAGTTCCACAGAGATCACACTTTTCCCCATTCCGATGTCTGAAATGAGCATTAAGTGCAGTGCTCTGCATGATTTTATGCTTTATCTGTCACTTCGTAACTGCTTGTAAACAGTGACCAAATTATCAGTTGCCATAGATCCATGAATGTGAAAGATCATACTGTAGCATGATACAATCACCATATTTCTTATATATTAACTGTTCGGCTTTATCACTTAATGTTTTTCATAGTCATGAAAAATCATATATACATTCCCAAATGCTCATTGTAATGCTCTGCAAGACACAGTAGGTTTTTTGTTCTTGCCTAGGATTAGTGTCTTTTTTACTTCTATAAATATATTAAGCTGTCAAAAAGATTTTAAAATTGAAACTAAAGAAGTGCATACTGTTCCGCCAGTTCTATTAAAGAAAATGACACCCCTTTTAGCACTGTTAGAAGACAAAAGCATCAATCAAGTTCACCTAGCACCTTTGAATGGCCTTAATGCAGGCTGTACCACAGCTTAAGTGTGAGCAGTAAATGGATTTTGTCGTTATTAAAAACCTTAAGCTGTGGTTAATTAAATCACTATGAAGTCGACCAAGCCAGCAGTGATAAACCCATCTGGCTGACTGACGGGCTTTGTGTGGTAATAAAGCCAAAGCCGTGTCAGAATTTATGAAGGAGAAGTAAATGTGGTTATTAGTTATTAGTTCAGCTGTCTCATCAGGATTGAGTTGCCCTCTGTGTGTGTGTGTGTATCCTTGGTCTCATTTGTAATGTAAAACAACTCTGTCCTTCTGAAACACACAAACACACACACACACACACATAGACAAACCTTTTCCTGTAACAGAAACTCAATCTGTGTGGGTGTATACATGTGCACATGTATACATGTATGTGAGATATCAGGACAAATTCTAGCTGCAGACATTGCCATTGAAGTCTACATCAATACCTGGGTGTATTTATTCAATCAAGGGCAGTTATGCTCCTGTGTGGCGTCAGCTGCCTGAAGGTGATTTGATTATCTGATACAGGGACATGTTGCACTGCTGAGATGCCTTTGAATTTGCCCTTAATGCCGTGTCTGTGCTTTGACTGTCTCCCTCCACTGAGGAGGCCAGGAATTTGAGGTAACAAAGAATACACAGACATCATCTAAATCCCAGCCCTGGTTTTTACACAGTAATCAGTAACTGGCTTAAAATGACATTGTGCTATTTTACCAATCTTTCCTTGTCAACCCTGATTGTGTTAAAAAGTCACTGATGCTCTGGTGACACTTTATTGCATGTTGGTTATTTCAGTTTCAGTAGTCAGGATGGTTGTAATGCAATGGCACTGTAATGCAATGCCATCTGAATTTGTTTCCATTTGCTAATCCAAAATAGGTTGAATTTAAGCCCAATTTAAGCACCTGCCAATTACAAAGGAGGATGTAAAATTATTGAACAGAGCAGTTCATTAACATGTATGTAATCTTTATTTGTCTTGTGAGGTTGATAAACATTAAAAAAAAATTATACATAAGCATAAAAAAACTGTGTCCCATTTTGTCTAGTGGATCTAGAGACTAGATCTCCTTTTGCAAGCTTTAAAAAAAAAAAAAAAAAAAAAAGAATAGTGTGCCATGTATTCATACTTGCATTTGCATTTATATAGAATATATTATCTATTCATTCTGAATGTTGTTGCTCTTTCGGCTGCTCCTGTTAAGGGTTCGCCACAGTGGACCAATCCACACATTTCAACTTGGCACAGGTTTTACACCGGTTGCCCTACCTGAAACAACCCTCCAATGTCCAGGATTCGGGCCTGAATCTGGGACATTGGGAATAGTTTTAGACATTTTATGCACTATATTTATTTAGACACTTTTATGAAGTGAGCATTCATTTCACCTCCTGAAAGGGAGTCTAAAGGGAGAACCCCTCAAAACAACCAATAAATGAAAGAAGCTGTGTATAAACATGGAAAAGCTACATAAAAGCAGAGTGCAACAGTTTGGTGATGTCAGTGGGTTGCCAGCTTGGTTCAGTTATTTTCCCACTCACAACTTAGGCTTTAAACACTAATACAGTGCTTCTACAGAGTTATTATAGAACCTAGTGGTCACAAATGATAACTGCAACAAACGCTAGTAGAGGTCCATTGGGGCGCAGACACTGTGCCCCATGCTTGCTTTTCAGTGGAGGGTAAGCAGCAAACTGGATGGTTCATGTACGGGTTGCCAGATTGAGCTAGTTTAAAACACTGAGTACAAGTCGCTCAACGACAGTATAATTTTTATTGTACTGCAAGTTGTAAATACTAAGGGAGGACGGGGTTTGTGAAATGCACAAGGTATGTATGTATGTATGTATGTATGTATGTATATTATAATTTAAATGGGAAACAAGGATTTCACGTGATGAGAAAAGCAAAGGAAACATTTTAAGTACTTTTTCCAATGCCCCTTATTTTTAGGAAGACTCAGGTCTTTTTCATGGTGTTTAAGATGTAATTTGGTTAGAAATCTGGCTCTAAACCTCCCTGTACAGTAGCAATTTGTGTAACTTGTGTGATAGAATCTCAACTTTATTTTGTTCGAGGCTATGTTGTTATTAATGTCATGCCGCCTCACCACAATCTATGGTCACAAGCTTCCGCTGATTTAAAATCCCTTAACACACTGCGGTTTGTGTTGCCACCTGCACCCAGAGAAAATCCTTTTGATTTGCCAAGTAACCCATTTTTGTTGCAGTTCTGCATCTCAGCTCAGCAAATTAAGCATGATCCTGCTTGCTGTTATTGTTTTCATTGGCCTGTAGCTGCCATACCAAAATTAAAAAAAACTCATGTTAAATTTGTTTTACGCTTCTTGACCAGGTACTGAGAAATAAGAATGTCCAAAAAGCCTGGAAATGCCACAATTCCTTATTGTGGTCTTAATAAAATCCACCTACGCTGAAACACAAATGGGTTTGTATTAACTTATATTAACTGTATACCCTACCGAGGGTATACAGTATAGGCCTGTATGACTGTGCATATTCATTGAGACAAGATCATCCACAATGTGTCTTCTTCTTTATTAAGCATCATCACATCCAATAACATCATGCCAACAATCACTGCTATAAGGGGAAGTTTTATTGCTGAGGACCCCATCCTTCTGCACACACATACTTACACATCCAACGATACACAGCAAGCAATTTGTGAACCCAGTGGAAACCAACCAAGTATGGAAAACTCCATGCACACAAACCATGTCATGATTCAAACACCCAACCCTAGAGGTGCGAGGAAACAGTGCAAACACACTGGGTGACTACATTGCCATTAAAACAAACATGCTCTTTCTCTCTGGTGCAGTTGTCCACTCTGTGGGGAAGACATGTAGCAATACAACTGATTTCAATTCTGTATGATGATCCAGCAGAGGGCACCAAATCATTAGTACATAGATTATGTATGAAGCAGCATTTTTTTTTTTTTTTTTACAAGATGCATGAGTTTGTGCCTGTGTGTGAGGAGTGTGTCAAATAATTAGAGAGTGAGTGTGTAAAATGTGTGGAGTTGTATTCGCAGGTACATATGAGTTGTGTGCGTACGAGGATTATGTAGAGTGTACAGTGTGCCTGAAGGTGGTAAGTGAGGTGTCTGATTGGCAGATGGTAGTCTTTCTGTACTCAGCTTCTCTTGAGCTCTTCTACTAAGTGGCATTTTCCATTACACTCTCCTGCTGCCCAGCCATGTGCAGACATGTGTGTGTTTGTGTGTGAATGTGAGAATGAGCATTTCTCTCTGAGGAAGAACTAGTTGATAGGTGTCTGTTTTTCCCAGCGTACTTTAAGGGCAGGCAAATGCCTGTGCTCTAGTGTAGTTATAGAATAATAGAATAATAAAGCTGAATAATAGAATAATAAAGCTGAATAAAAAACACAGCTATGTGTATAGCACATCAATCACCTCTGATGATATGCATGCATATTTCAATACTTTTACAAAAGTACTTCAATACTTTTACTTGTACATCAGCACTTTTTTTTTTAAAACCAAAAGCATGCACACACACTTTTAAGGTAATTTACAAATACATCCTCTGGTTGGTTACATCACTGTAACAGCTGAATGCAATTACGTTTAATGCTTGATGTGTCAAACATGTCTTATTTTATTTGGAGTGACATAATACAGTCAGTTATCTATGTGCAATGTTTTATGCAATCTGAGTTACTGATATAT
>JAOVVB010000008.1:8345935-8366131 GCA_028570985.1 Heterobranchus longifilis | reverse complement strand
CATCCTCATGCGTTTGAGTCATGGTCCTGGCTAGAAGGGATATATAGCTCCGACCGGAAACTCACAATAAAATGAATTGTTATACCTATTGGATCGTTTTCCATGTCTAAACCTAATCCTTTGCTGTTGGTCTTTCGGGTGCTCCCGACAAGGGGTCACCACAGCGGAATACCCAGTCCGCACTACAACTTGGCACAGGTTTTACGCCGGATGCCTTCCTGACGCAACCCTCCCATTTTTATCTGGGCTTGGGACCGGCATTGCATTCAGTGGCTGGGGTTTGAACCCAGGCCTTCTGCATGGCAGGCGAAACACCTACCACTGAGCCACCAGTGCCCCTTCTCAACCTAATCCTTTCTGTAATACAAAAAGTTTTATTCTTGTACAGTGAGAGAAAAATATTGTTAGATTTATGCCCAATAGCTAGAGCTGTATTCCTTCTAGCCTTAACCGTATTAAAATCATAATCAAATTCAAATTACAATTATTTAAAAGAATATAGTACAACAAGCTGTTCATAAAATTTTTAACGTAATTTTTAAATTTTTGCAATACTATTAACTTTGTATTGGTTAAACAAGACCAAAAAAAAGTTACAGAATTAGTCATTTAGGAAGTTTTGAACTGACAGTTGTTTTTCTGTAGTTTTATTAAAAGTGCATGAAAACTAAAAACATATTGCCTGATAAGGACAAATATGGTTCATAAAACACCGCAATAAGGAGGAGGAGGAGTACAGTTTAGTAACCTTTGAAGTGGCAATAATTTAGTAAACAGACACAATTTTAGCCAATTAAACATTTATTTAGTTCCAAATGTGGAGGCAGAGCTGCTCCGTTTAAGAGGCTGTTTTCACAAGTAAAAAAAAAAAAAAAAAATTAAACAAACAATTAAATGACTAAAATAAAGTAAAAATGATTTATATTGACTAACCACACCAGGCCTTACCGCCGCAATGTTCTTCCACGCTAAACTAAAGGTACTTACATATAAATAGGATTACCGCTGATTGGCCAACGCAGAAGCTCCTTTCACTAATGAGAAACCTTTCGACACGCCCCCTACCTTTCGGCACACCTATTGCTCCAGCCTGCAGTTATCCCTACTTGTACCAGGATGAGTCAGACAGGTCCAGAGGTCAGAGGGAGTCTGGATTACTGGCAGCTCAGGAGTGCCACTTGAAGCTCAACAGAGAGAGAAAACCTACAGATTTTCAAAAAGCATATTTTGTCTCGGGGACCTGCCAAACGTCCACACCAGGCATCTTTATCCCTATCGTTGTAGGGGCATTTGTTCCATATCAAGATATTTAAAACATACTCACACTTCTTGACAAAAAGTACAAATGTTTTATAGATTTGTCTTGATTAGTGCTGAACAATTACTTGCATAAAAATCTAAATCACAATATGGACCGGTGCAATTATTAAATTGTAAAAGGCCATTTATTACAGGTGATATACGCATAGTCAATTTTGTCAATAATTTGAGTATTTGATTATTTTCTGTTTTTCTATTTAAGTGATAAATAGATATTGTTAAACGTTGTATTGATAAGATCATTTGTCCAATAATTTTCCAATAGCCTAGACACATTTAAACACGTTTGAATGAAAAATGAAATGTTTAATATTTATTTTATCAAATCGCAATTGCAAAATAATCATGTGATTTAATTTTTAAAAAATTATCAAATTGCAAAGCCCTAGTTACCTCACTCACTCATTCATTGTCTATACCGCTTTATCCTGTATACAGGGTTGCGAGGGTCCTGGATCCTATCCGGGGAGACTTAGGGCTTACACCCTGGACAGGTCGCCCCTATCCAGAGCGACTTTTTTATCTCATAATACATCTGAGCAGTTGAGGGTTAAGGGCCTTGCTCAAGGGCCCAACAGGAGCAACCTGATGGTCATGGCATTTAAACCTGGGACCTTCCAAATGGTAGTCCAATGCTTTAACCACTGAGCTAACCCTGACCATATTTAACATCTTATAAGGCTTAGTCACACTGGACAAGACACCAAGTTGGTGTGGAACTTTTAAATCAGTAACTCGAGAATCCATCCATATTGCCCAGGCTCCTTCACAGTCATGACCATTTTGACAAGATTGAACACACACACACACACACACACACAGTTATAACATATTCATTGCATCACAGGAACAGTTATCTTAATTACACAAGACCAGACTCTTTCTCTGACTCCTGTATTCCTCCTCCTCTCCCTCCTCCCTTTTCCCTCACTCTCATACTTTGGCTCGATCATACCTCCCCCATCTCTCTCTCTCTCTCTCTCTCTCGCCTCAGCGGAAGAGAAGATGACGGGATGAGAGGAGATGGATTTTGCGCTGAGATGCAGGGGGAACGGCGAAATTAGCGACCTGTCCTTATTTACGCGCCACTCGAGTCCGCGGGAACACGCGAACCGAGAAGTGTGGGATGAAGAAAAATGAGTGAGCGCGGCGTTTGCTAAAGACAGGTATGTACAGAGCTCCTTCATTCCCTTCTCTCTCTCTCTCTCTCTACTCTTCATCTATCTCTCACTCCGCGCATTTTCCAGCCTATTCTCGATGCGCGGACTGTGTTGGAGCACAAGTGGGGGATGTGTATTACATAACAACTGACACGTCTCACAGGAGACTGGAGCCGCCGGGAAGAAAAAAAAGGGGAAAAAAATGGGTCCGGTAATCTAAGAAGTCGCCATTGGCTACCTCCGAAAGCGCGCACTTCCCTACTAACTAGGATGTGCACCTGAAGTGGCATACTCCTTAGTGCGGTAGTGTGCCTGCGCGTTCGGACGGAGCCCGTGATCGGTAAAGGTGCAAAGACGCAACAGTGTACAAAGCAGGAGTTTAGGAATTTACGCGATGAAGGGTGCAGGACATGTTTTTTGTTGTTGTTGTCGAGTCTGATTAAGAGAAGATTTGTCTTCAGTCCAGATGATGGCACCAAGTCGAGGCGCAATCAGTTAGTTATCTCAGCAGTTCGGATCCGTGCTGTGACTTAGACTCTGCGTTCTGACAATGTGGCCTCATGTAAACCAGCTTTTACAGTGCGGTGGCCCACTGTGGCCTGCAATCATCCGGATATGAGAAGGACTGTGAGGTTACCAAACAAACTCGCTTTTCTGCACCGTTCCCTCTTCTTGCCTGATTATGTGGCACGTGTGAAAATGTGGGGTTTGGGGTTTCATGTGTGTGTGTGCGCGCGCGTGTGTGCGCGCGCGCGCGTGCGTGTATCAGTGTGTGTCAGTGTTCTGGATGCGAGCTCTATCCGTCTCCATGGCGACTCGGCAGTCTCTCATTGGAAAGAGTGGTGAAGGGCGCGCGGTTCGGGTTCGGGACAAATCGAGTGCACGGGAAAGGAAGGGAACTAGAGATGAGGCGTAGGGATAGACAAAATGACAAGGGTCAAGGTGACTTCAGAGGTTCTTGACTTTATCACTCGCTTGATGAAAGAGAGAGAGAGAGAGAGAGAATTTCGCACTTGCAGCATATCCATCTACTGCTTTGGACAAACTGACTAGAAAGTTAGTTTTCATTACAAAAGTACCCAAACAAAGTAATCTTGCTTGACCAAACATAAAAGAGTCTGGAGATCCCGTACAGTGTCAAAGAAGCATTCCGTTTAAGTCATATCCTACTAATCAGTGCACACAGGTACAGTAGGACTGCGGAACATCTTCAGGACCATACAAACCACAGACGTGTTCACGACCCATTAAAGACTAAAATATGTTAACACCCTAGACATCTTCAGGACTAATTTTAATCCTCACACTAAAGTCATCCTTAGGGTGTCTTGAGAGAGTACTTTTGTGAAAAAGACCCTTTTAAGGAGTCCTGAGTTTTAAAAACCTTCTACAGATAACCTGAGGGCTAGTCTGCGTGACCACTCAGTAAGGTTTTAGCCTATAAATAAGATCCAGCTTACAGCAGTAACCAAACGTAAATAAATGTGTCACACTTATGACAAGTAGAACAGCAGAGAAAGAGTGATGTAGAAGCTTGCGTTACAGTGAGCTCCGAAAGCACTCTGCCTTCAATCTGAGCGGGTCGTGTCTTAATTCATCTTAGACGTGACTGTCTTAGATCATCCTCCTCCTCAGTTTCTCTATTGTGTGACTCCTGCAGTTGCAGCCTGAGGTATGCTTCCTAAAATGTAGAACTGTATCATGTATTAATACGAGAGATAGAGCCTTATCTAACTTATCCGTGCGTCCGTCCCACAACTTTACTCACCAAGAATCAGATCAGTACTGTGATCCCTGAGTTTATTTAAAAGAACAATAATCATTTAAAAAACTCTTGGTCTTTTATATGATAACAACCATAATAGTTGTAAATAGGCTTTATTATTCAAATACAATAAAATGCAAGCGGCAGGTAAAATCTAAGCTGTGTCTAACAGTGTATGTATGCCATGTAAATATTTTCAGCACCATGGAGAGGTCCATCTTTGTTCCCACTATTACTATGTGTACTTTAAACAGCACTGGAAAGTCAAAGTGTCTCCTAAAACTGGCATCCTCTTGGCCTTTTTATTGCAAAAAAAGCTCAATGACCAAATAAAAAGGCGCTTGGTTACTGAAGGACCCATGCCATTTATTCAAGTTCCTCAATATTTCCCGGCTTTTCCCTAGGTACTAGACATTAGACAGACTGCTCTATTACTGGACTTCCGTGTCCAATTCTAAAGGGATTTGCACACAGGCCCAGATTTCAGTAAAGGCTTCCCGTGGGCATAACCTACTCATAATTAAATGAAGAGAAATGTGAACTGCTCTACTAATATCTCCCCCATGTGCTGGTGAGACAAGCTATAATGGGAGTTAAAATGAAAAGTCACATATTATAGCTGCATGCACAGTTGACAGGATTGTTATTTTCTTAGTCATGAAAGGAGACACTGCAGCATGATGTTTTCCACCATGTATTACGGCTTTTAAATTGCACAACAGATTCATCGGTGCTGAATTAACATTGTACAGAGCATCAAACAATTTAAAACAAAAAGTTTAGAGGGAAAATATCTTAAATTAGCACAGGGTTTTGGACAACCTGCAATATTATGTAACATCACAATATTTAGTCTGAGAAATTGAATTAGGGAATAGATCTTATTTTATTCTTCAGGAACATAAAAAAAACTCTTTGTTCTTTCCAATTTATTAATTTGCCAATTCCCAGCCAGTAGCTAGATCTCTCCTATCACATGACAGCTATCAAAGGTGAAGGCTAACTCCATAAAGACAATCAATTCACTAACAGCAGAATTGACAGCACTCACTGCATAAACTTACAGATGCCTACCATTGGCTAGTGTCAGTCTTCCTATTTACATAACGATGGCAGTTAATGCTCTACTCCAAGTGCATTCATCTGCCCAATGATAGTACAAGAGCAGCAGCTAGAAAGGATTACATACAGTTGACTTTACATTTTAGAGGAAGCTCTTGTTAGGCTTCTGTCACTGTGTGATCCCAGGAGACTTATAGTAGATATTGGTAGTAGGAATCACCAGTGACTGTTTGATGTGTAATCAAAAAGTTAAGTATTCCATATTAAGTACAGGTAATATAAACACACCTCAAATTAACTTAACGTTAACTGGCATCTAAACCCAACGCTGTTTTACTAATCCTCTTCGTTTTGGATCACTATAGCCATTAAGGAGAGCCTACGGCCGTAAAGCGCCACTTCACACTGCACACTGTGCATCTGCCGCTTTGCGTGCTGAGCTGGGTGTTGCCATGGAGATGATGGCTGCCTGGATTGCGTTCCCAAGTGAAGGAGAAAATTTTCCGTCCAGTGAACGAGACACAGGGGAAACATGTAGGACTTTCAAAGTTGCCAAGTTTTCTTAAGGAGACTGCTGGGTGTGGAAAGGTTACTAATGTCTTCTTGCTGTACATATACGGTTGTATGTCAGTCAACATTTGTTTGAAATAGTAAAAAAACTTTAATCAGGTCCAGTAGTGTAATAAAATGCTCAGAACGTTGATCAGTCTTATACTAAAAATTACACCACACATCCGCACTCGCTTGACCTGTAATGAGAGTTAATAGTGACAAGATACCTACAGTATGCCGACCAGAAAAACAGCTCCTGTTTATTCGTTGGTCTTGTGTCAGTAGTTCATGCTGTTCAGAACTACCCTGGCCAACACACTGATTCCTGCAACAGCGACTAATGTTTCTGAACTCTTAACTAGAATGCCACAAAGAGCCTAGGAATGGTTTCATAATCAATAATTAACACAGCAACCACAGAGTGACCTACTGACACAGAGTGAGAAAGAGATGTCTATCGACTAATCATTACTATACTACATTACTACTGTACATGTCTACTACACGAATGTTAAATACTGTGATAAAATCAGATCATATTTTATTCAGATAATAGAAACATTCCATTATAATCTACAGGCTGTCATAATAGTTAATCAACAGTTTCTTGATTAACTAATAATCCACATTTTTTTGTTTTCCTGATCGCAGTAAGGATCCGTAGTGTGTTATTACTCGTAAAGGAAGTGAGCTGTGACAGATCTACCCATGTAATGAATGCATTGTTGCCATGTCTCTCCACATGCACCTGAACTCTGTGATGTGCATGTTGTTTCGTGATGAAAGCCTATTTGGCAGTGTTTTCAGCTCCATGTGGCCGTTTGCTCGACATTTCCAATCTGTTTCTGCTGAGTCAGGCAGATCTGGATGAGTGAGCAGCGGAGCAAGAATTATGCTTTTTTTTTCTTTTTCTTTTTTTTTCAGAACGGCTTTTTAGGCCCTGATGGATAAAGACCAACAAAGGTGTTTTAAAGAGCTGATGACTCATGTCTAGGTGATAGTTCTGATTAAATGGCTGATATTTCTTGTCTGATACTCTCTCAGTCTATGATTAGTGCACACTGCGCAGAAAGGCGCCCCTCTGCACTCTCTCAGCTTGGGAGGGGAAAGGAAATTAACACTAAAACTGGTGAAAAAACACACTTGCACAAACACGCGCACACAGTTCCTGTTAAATAGTACCTGTTGCACAGAGGAGCAGGTGTTTCCAGCTCTGTATCTGTATGTACAGGTGTGTTAGTCTGTTAGTAAATGCGATGGTCCGTAACATGACATTCATTCAGTAAGGCTCCAGTTTCAAGATTGTGGATCAATTTATATTTCAGTCCAGCAGAGATGCCATTAATGTTATATCCATCATTGCTGAAGTGTCTCGCCTAGTGAAAAAGAAGAATTTCTTTCAATTAAATAGTACAGAGATGCCAGACAAAAATGATCTGTCAGCCTTCTCTTGGAAACTCTAATGCAAAAGTAAATACATCTCTCATGCAGAGATATTAAGAACTGGATGCAGGTACTGTATCCTCACACTCTCACCTGTAGAGTCACAAATCTTATAGCAGGGATCTGAGGCATGCATGTGTGCTTTCTTACTCTTTGTGTGTGTGTGTGTGTGTGTGTGTGTGTGTGTGTGTGTGTGTGTGTGTGTGTGTGTGTGCATAGACTATGTGCTTGTATTTGCTGGGTGTGTGTACTTACTCATATTAAACAACTTTAATTAATTTAAGCTGATATGGGGACATTCCCGTTATTATATTTCACCCAACTGACCCTCCCACCCAACATACCCATTCCAAGCCTTATCCAGTTATACAGTACATTATGGATTTATCTAAAAATGCTAACATTAGCAGTTAATTATCACTCACGTGCAACATGATATCTGTTTAACAGTGATTATATCTTAACTTTATTGTGTCTCATTTGCATTATGTCAGGAATGCATTTTCATTTCTGGTTCTTCGAGCTTCCAACATCAAAACACCTCATTCATGGTTTAAATGTGACTCTTGGGCCTGTTGTGCCTGTAAGTGTATCTGTATATAAATGCTTCCATATCATACATGAACTGTTGCTCTGATTGTCCTGTTGTACTATGAAATGTTTCTTTGCCCAAAGTTACTCTTGTAATCATTCAATCTTAGATAAGACTCTTGTCTTTTCAGTTGTAAATCCTTTGATATTCTACTATGTACTTTGTAATCACTTTGCCTCCCACTGTTTGCACGTTTTTGTAAGTCACTTTGGATAAGAGCGTCTGACAAATGACTAAATGTAAATGTAAACATACGTATGCGTTTTCTTTTGTCGCCGGTTGTCATAGCTCGCTGTTGTTGTGTGCACAGCTGTCTCAGTCAGCAGGACTACATGAATCAAGAGAGGAGATTGTAATATAGATGGGAGCAGCCGATATGACCAGTGTGTGCGTAATGCGGAATATTACCCTGTTCATTTCCCAGCAGGAGGAGTGACGATTTGCGAATAAAAAATTAAAAATATACAAGAAGACAAGACAAAAAAAAAAAAAAAAAAAAAGCTCACCATCACAATTTGGCAATCAGCTAACGGCTTGTTACAGCCAGTACCCCCTTGTGAGATTATTGATTTAGAACAGGCATAAAGAAACAGGATAAGCTCTTGCAGAGATCAGATACAAGGTCCTGGCGCTGGTACTTTATTATATATAAATAGATGCAACTGGTTTTATGATTGAACCACTCTATCCACATCTCTTATCCCGAAGGCCTGGGTTAAAGACTCTTCCAGGTCAAAGAAAACAAAGCTATCAGGTTCTATTGATCAAACGTACTGTATAAAATAAACATAGTCATTAATATTTGAGATAATTATGGCGCACACAGCCATGGACACAAACAAACACAGGAGTGCTGATTAAACAGTGCGGTTTGATGCTATACTGTAGGTTGCGGATGACTGAAGATGTAGAGATGTACAATGGGGATGAGAATGGATATGGGTTTGTGGTTTGAGGCTAGAGCTACACAATGACTCCCATACCAATATGGACCAGTGCAATTATCTAATTGCAAAAGGCTGCAATTTATAACAAGTAATATGCACATAGTTGGGGATTTATGGAGAGCTTGTCGATAATTGAAGCAGTTGTTATTGTTGTAAATAACTTTTGAGGTGCTAAATAAGTATTGGATATATAAAAAATACTCTTAATGGTATCATTTGTGCCATTATTTGCTGTTAGACTTTATACAACAGTTCTGATCAGCTAATCTGATTGGACGAGAGGCATTCCACAAGTTATAATAATATAACACAACAGCACAGTTTTACTATATTTACTGAATCACTTTGTGTCACATGTGTTATAACAGTCGTTAATTACAGCAACTGTCTGGAAATAAGAGAAAGCAGCTGCCAAGTTCAAAAACCAGTCCAGGAAACATTTTCATCAACAAAACATATCTGATGTTATATCATCTTAAAAAACACTTTGTCCCCTTGGCAACTACCTTGACGTCATTCTGAATTGGATCTGAACCGTCCCTGTTGTTCTATTCACGGCTAACGCAAGCTTCTAACACAAGGCTGAAATCCCAAATCCCTCTCTAACCCCCGATCAAAGGCACTACTTGGTGTGTGCATTACAAGGGATTACATCGCGCACTAGTTTACCATTTAACACTGTTTGGGATTCAAGCCCAGAACACATTAGATACTTTATATTCTAAAGTGGAATAAGTGGAAAGATAAAATAAAGCTCGTAAGCTTCTCAGAACTGTCCACCACCTCTATGGTTTATTCTCCTCACCATAGTACATAGTATTCAAGATAGTATAAATGATATTCAGGCACAACAGCACTCCCTCTCATGTGATATTGCTTTATTGAATACAAAATGGTGCACTTAATAGTTACATGTTGCAGTTTAAATCAGAGCTGTAATATGTACAGTAAGTAATTTTTATCAAATCGTGCAGCCCTATTTGAGGGTTGTAGTCTAGGATTAGGCTGAAAGAATTAATAGATATAATTTTAATACTCTGTGTATTCAGTAATTTTAACTATAACAACAATTGGGCTGTTTTAACACCCTGTTATACATTTAATTCCATCTCCACTCTTCTGGGAAGGCATTACACTACAGTTTGGATTGCGGCTTGAGGGATTATTTGATTTATTTATTTATTAAATAAACGTTTTTGTGTGGTTAAGCACTTGACCAGAAGTCCTGAATTGCACTCAGTTCTCCAGTCCACCCCAAAGATGTTTGGTGGAATTAAGATCGGTGCTCTCCACATCGTTTCAACTCCTTGGCGAACCATGACTTCTGGATTTTACTTTGTGCATTGGGATATTGTTTTGCTGGAAAATGTTTTGGGCCTCTTAGTTCAGTGGAAGGGAAATTGTAATGCCAAAGCATACAGAGACATTTTATGATTGTGTGATTTCACCTTTGTGGAAACAGTTTGCGGAAAACCCCATATGGCTATAATGGACAGGTGTCCTCATACCTTTGGCCATATAGTGTATATCACTTAGCAACATAATTACCTTTACTATTGAAAAAAGTAACACAGCATGTTTAATCAATGATGCATTGAACCATGCTGTAAAAGGACAGGATAAGACTTCCTCGGAGGCAACGTACATAGCACTTGACAAACCAGTTCCAGGATGACAATGCCCCTGTGCACAAAGCACGGTCCATTAAGACAGGGTTTGACAAGATTAGAGTGGAAGAACTTGAGTGGCCCGCACAATGCCATGACCTCAACCCCAATAAACTCCTTTGTTGGAATAACGATTGCACCAGGACTTTCTCACCCAATATGCCTGACCTCCCAATTGTTCTTGTATCTGAATAGGCAAATCTCCACAGCTCCACTGGAAAATCTTGTGGGAAGCCTTCACAAAAGAGTTGAGAAGCATTATAAAAGCTTAGGGGAGAATCAATCTAAAACATATATTGTAGGTTTAATAGTGTGGTGTCCGTATACTTTTGGACATGTAGTGTATTTAAATAAGTTCTGTTTTAAGCAATGTTTATGTATTGGAGTGGATTTTTTTTTTCTTTTTCTGTTTGTCTAACACAATCTTCCAGGTCAGTGGAGCCACTTTGTAGATGCTCCCATATGTTTGTGTATAGGTTTTCTGAACTTTATTGTTAATATTTTTGGCATACAGTACTGTGCAAATGTCTTGAGCCACCCTGCATTTCTTTACATTAAATAGATTGAATTATATCTGTAGATTAATTGAAGAAAACAATAAAAAAAAAAGTTTTGCACAAAAATATAATTAAAAAAGCAGTTGTTTATGTAACAGCCTTAGCAGCAACCTTGTTTCCCCTCCCATCTCTCACCACTCAGCATTCAGCATCACCAGTATACCTATCACCGGCCTGATCGTCTGCCAACATCTGCATCTGTTTCTCACTGGTTCATGCCTTAAATTAGATTTTTATTTTATTATTTTTTTATGGCTGAATGATTCATAGGTCACAAACAAAAACATTCCTCTGAAACGGCTCAGGTACAGGGACTGGACTGAAAATGAGAACCGAAAATGTGCCAAAAAAAGAGAGGCAAAAAAGTCATTTTGACAAAAAAGTCAGCCTGGAGAACCATTCCTCAAGACTATGTTAAAAAGCACCAAAAAGTCTGGCTTTTTGGAAACAAAATATAAAGAAATAATGGGTGGCTCAGGACTTTTGCACAGTACTTTAAATAAATGTTTTTATTTTTATGTAGCTCAAAATACATTTGTTCTCTTTTCTACATTTGTCTAATTGTTTAGTTTTCACTATTTTTATTTTTCATAAAATTAATCAGAAAGTAGCTTAATTAATTGCATATATTAATAATATATATACAGATATTTGAACATTACACTTATGCACTTGATCAGACCATAAAAACACAGAGATCGTTGATCCATATAAGAACAGTGGGTAGATGGAATTGTTGAGATGTGCTGTGCATGAAGTGTCTCTTCTGGTGTAAATCTAGGACAAACTAAACCTGAGGTAGCCTACCTGATTTGCTTTCAGTGCACAGGAGTTATACTACAACCTTAGTTGAAATTTCTGGAAATGGAATCTCTTCTGTCCGTGTTCATCACTGTCTCTGTCAATAAGAAACCGCATAATCTCATGGACAACATTCACCTTAAAGTATAAATCTTCTTATAATTATTGCATGGTTAAAATGACCTCACATGAAAAATTGACTGAACAGTGTCAGAGAAAGTACCCATGGGAATAAAACAAATAAGGAGCTATTAATAATGTGTGTTTATTTGCTTGTGTCTTTTCCTTGCAAATCCGTAGTGAAACGATAGAAATATAATCTGGGTAATGTCATGAAATGCTGGTATTTTTGTTTCGTTTTTTTGGTTAATTTCTATACAAATGTTGTTATGTTGTTATATCCATTTCGTAATGCTTTTCTCTAAGAACAATGACACCTGTATAAAATTTCAAAATAAATGAAAGATAAATAAATTATTATTGGATATTAGTTCAGCAGTGCCTGGCGCTAACATGTGACTAAAGAAATGTCGCCAAGGCAACCAGGGCACGTGTCTATGTACCTTTGACCTTAAATATTTGTCGTGATTGGCCAAGACTGAGTTTCATCAAATGTGCAATGACGAGCATGGTGCAAATGTTCCTTATCCAGAATTTCAATGGCCTGATTTGTACAATCTGAATTTTCACATCTTTTCATTCTAATTTGAATGATCAATAATCAGTTTCGATTATTTAGAATGAGGTACAGTGGTCATTTTGGCTGATTTAAAAGTTGCACTGTCCTGCATTTAAAGGTTGCAATACAGTTATGACTGCACATTTGGGCATTGCAGGGTACCAATGGTTTTAGGTTTGAGAGTCGCAGTGTGGTGATCGGTTTGGGTTTGTAAGTTGCAAGGCATCTGTTGATATGGCTACTGTATGTGCAGGCTTAGACAGGATGGGAGTCTATTCAACGAGCTGCCATACTCCCAGTGCCCATCATTAGGGCAAAATAATGGCCCTCAATAAAAACGCTCTGAACCGCACAAAAAACGTGATACCAGCAGTTACAGTGGCTAACTTCACTTACCTTCCAAATGCACAATAAACATCATATACTATACCTGTACATGCACTATCTAATGTATGTATACTGTAAGCATAGGCCAGAATAAAACTTCATACTAAACAATCCTTCTGTAGTTAAAGTCAGACACCAAAACTCTAATCACATACTGCAATGCTCATAACTCTCTCTGCTGCACAGTGGTGCTATTAGAGTTCTTGCTCTTTCTTGTCAGATGTGTAGCAACAAAAATGTGGAAAAAAGTGACCAAGGTTATAGATATCTTGTCCGTGGACGAAAACCCAGAACAAAGAGACTACATATGGGCTTTCTCCAGAGCTACTTTTGAACCAAATCAATATGTGGGACCAAATGTATGTTAATCCCATTCAACTGGGAAAGGAAAGAACAAAGGCTATATTTTAGAAGCTTTTTTCCTGCTATATTTATACAAAGCTTTTAGTGATTTGGCCGTGTGATCTATAGTTAGATTTGGTTTGGTATTAAATTTATGCTGTTATGCTCTTATCAAAAGTACTGCTCTGGCATTATAAAGATAAAGTTAAGCATAAATAATACACATGCATGTGGGTGCTAAGGCTTTGCATATGTATTTAAGGATGGCAGATGAAACACAATGGATAGGCATAGAAGCAGTACACTTCGTTACTGTACTTGTGTGTGTGTGTGTATCTGCACTTTACTTCACTATTTTCCATATATGATACTTTTTCACTTCAACTCACTCAAAAACCGGTACTTTTACTCACTACATTTTACATAAAGACTTTTACTTTTCCACTGACAATCACACAGGCATTCATACATTTTCTAATCTAAACGTAAGAGTTTATGTTGTCACTCGCACCATACTGTACGGTGACCTAATCTACACCCCATGTGGGAAATACAGGAACAAAACAATTCCACCAATCCTAGATTAAAAATAAATGGCAGGTCATTATGAAACCACAGATTGGTTAGTGCACTTACAGTACATGATTGATGGTTACCAGGACAACAGATCCCACCGCTTGGTCTCTGTGATGCGGATTCTTCTACGTCTTTTTCAAGTGTCTCGAATGGGTGCAGTAAGGTGGTTAAGGTAAAATTGGTAGTGATCTAGTGTTTAGCTCTCTTAAAATCTTAAGGGTTTAGTCTGTGTTTCATGCCAATATACTGTAAACATCACTTTCATAACTATAGTTGCCTACGTGATGAAAGCTACTAACAATGTTGCTCATCATTCATTTAATCAACATCTAATCTTGTATAAATTTAGAAGTCATGGCACCATATTCAGACCTCCTTTCCATTAGCTTCAGTGGCTTTAATAATCTCTGAGTTTTTTCATCTGCTTTAGTGAAAAAATAATGCATACAGTGGATTATATGAGTGTCACAGCAAAGGGTCTGAATACTTAGGCCCATGTGATATTTCAGTTTTTCTTTTTTAATAAATTTGCAAAAAAAATTCTCTGTTTTTCTGTCAATATGGGGTGATGTGTATATATTAATGAACTTAAATTATTTTAGCAAATGGCTGCAATATAACAAAGAGTGAAAATTTAAGGGGGTCCGAATCCTTTTCGTACCCACTATATTTCTGTTGGGTTTTAATATTATTATTTCAAGACATATTGACAACCATTACAGCTCAGGCTATTAGAAGCTGAAACCCTTAATTTTTAACAAAGTTGATCAATGATTTATTGTTAGCATCTGAAAAGCTTGGCTCCTTTGAAATAAAGCTACAAGGATGGCAGACGGGCTGCTTGCACAGAGTAAGGTGGTCTCTTCTTTATCCATAAAGCTTTATCCATATCTATTAGCTACATGGGAAATAACCATACCTTCTTAGTCGTATTTGCTTAAACCTTGGTCGGAAAGCATGAGCAGTTGTTAACACGAGGTTAAAATCATTGGGTTGCCTTGAAAATCGTGACTTTAAGCTTAAGTTTAAAAGTTGTGAGTGTGTTAATTTAAGGAATGATACTCATATTTAGAGATGAGTTACACACATGGTTAAGCTGATTTTTTGGATTGCCCATGCATCCAGATTTTCATTTGCATGCATTTTTGCCACATTTTTCTTGATAACTGGTGTCCAAGGTGGGTTTTATAATATTAAGTACTGTGCACCATTGTCTTAAGACGAAAGCAGAAGATTTTAGACACAGAAAAATTATTTATATAAACATGCAGTTTTTATGAAGCTTTTTATTTGCAAAAAACATAACCCTGATTTAATTACATGGAAGATCACCAACAGCCCACAATCGAGGCCTATTAGGTAGGCATTCATAAAGCAGCTACATTTGAATATGATAATGGGAGAACATTAGTTTGCCTGTTGAATTCATTTGTTAAACTAGCAGCAAGTGGTTCGGCTAGATTGCCAATTTATATTGCTATACACACATCATTCATAACATCAACACCAGCACCAAGAGAACTGAACAACATTGATCACAAACTATACACCAGCAAACTGGTGACAAGAACATGGGCACCTAAGGCTCACCCATGTCTGAGGGGGCGAAAGGCTAGCCCATCTGGTCCAATCCCACAGCAAAGCCAATACTGCAACAAAAAAAAAGTCTATACTGGCCATGATAGAAAGGCACTAGAACACTCATCCATGCTGCTGATCAGGTCTCCAAACTCACCAGATCCCAATCTGACTGAGCACCCATGCGAGGCACGAGACAAGCAAGTCTGATCCACAAAGACCCTACCTCTTCCGTAATCTTCCGTTTAGAAATTTTGTTCTAAATCTTATTAGGCTGAAAAAAAAGTATAAAATATAGGACCAAAAAACAATCAAGGTAGTGCTGTACATCACACATGCCTTTATTTTACCTTTATTCTACCTTCTGAGAAGAACAGCGTCTGTGCAACAACAGAGAACTGATAAAAGGGAAAACTTCTGGGAGTTTTATATTTCAGTTTTATTCTCTGTTTTAAAAAAGTATAAGGAATTTGTACGGGGTTAAAAATAAGAAAATTGGGTAAAGGGGGTTGGGGGTGGTTCTTGACCTTATGTAAGAACCCTTATGTAGTAGTGTTCTACACAGAATCCTCTGGAGTGGCTCAAGAAAAAAATCAGGGTAATATTTTTTCTCTAAGAGTGTTTGTATGATCTAATTTTATTTATATAAAACAATAATCTAAATATATAAAACTTATATATAACTGGAATATATCCTTATCATGCCTCACCACACACACACACACACACCCCTTGCTCGTTTTGCTGACGGTTCTCACACATATGGCCACAGGCAACTGTACGTGAGAACTACACATTATCTCTGTAAGGGAGTGTAATTTTTGCTGTTCTGTGGCCTGCCGTGATTTCTGATTCACTGCAGCACTAAAACTGGCAGCAGCCTTACACATGGGGGATGATGTTTCAAGTATGCCATTTCACTCCAGCCAATTATATAACTAAACAGAACCTAACAGGCAATCAAATTCCTTTTTTTTTTTTTTTTAACTCCAGGTTGCAATGAACACATTTCTAATTAGCAGTTACGTGAAGAGTAGGCTCATGATGTTTTTTGTGAAATATACCATTTTCTAAGCGCACCCTCTAGCAGTCATCCATAGTATCGGGGGGTTGAGTATGTCGAACCCTGGGCATGAGATGAGAATACACTTCTATTATTATTATTATTATTATAAAAATAGTTTGAAAGTGGTTTCTGCCATTGTCTGAGTCTTTTCATGCTGTACAAAACACTGTAAGCTCAGTGTGTAGCTTTGCCCCATTAACTGCTTGTAGAGTTGGTACTGTCTAACAGGAAGCGATTAGCATTCATATGGCCCCATATGGTCTGCCTAAAGATACGTGTGACTACTGAGGATGGTTCCATTTAGAAACCATGAAGATGGCTTTGGACCGCACTGATACAAACAGTTTTGCTATGATGGCTCATGTCTGTATTCGATCTAATAGTTTTAGGACTGAAATTGTCACAAACCGTTTTGTACCCAAGTCTCTGTCACTGAACAGCTGGTAACCTCGGCAAAGTGGACTTGAATGAATTTCCTGTTACATAATTGCACTATTTGACCATATAGCACACAGTTGAAGAGGGGATTCATGTGTGTGGCACCAACCGATGTCCCAAATGAGGATGGGTTACCGTTTCAGGCTGGTTCCTCTTAAGGTTTCCTGCTCATGTAGTCTGAGTGACTTTTTCCTAGCCATTATTAGGGATAAATCTATAGAATTCTTTTTTTTAATGTATATTACATCTATATTTATATTTTAAATGATTTATAACTGTATATTTATTTGAATTTAAAAAGCTGTTTTATTTAAAGCTTGTGTATATTTAACTTTCTATAAAAAATTTCAACTAAATGCAAATAAGACAAAACAGTAAATGGCACTGACGCGAAGAAATGATCAGATGCAGTTCTCAAGTCGAGCACATCCTGTGCTCAGGATGAAGCCCGTTGTGCTTTACATAGTAAAGGATATATTAATTGTTTTTATAAAATCTTGGAAATACAAAAAATAAAAAGATTATTTCTAAAATGCATCTAATTAAAAAAAAAGGTTTTGGCAGCTTAAATTTAGCTTTTAGAATATAAAGCAATTTATGGTTAGAAAAATACAATTAAAAATGATATTAAAGCAGCAATAAAATTGTATTAAGTCTTAATAAAGATTTATTTCTTCGTTTTTTTGGGTCTTGTACATTTTGCAATTTTGATATTTAATATCTTCCTTTTGGATTCTGTTATATTTATTTAATTTTTCTGGCACGAAATCAGCTCCATATAACACAAGCCATTTTCCACCTGGAAAAACCTGCGATAAGCAAGAATTCTGAATTATCTTTAAATCTGCAGGCTGGTTTCTGACATTTAAATGTAAATAGCCATTGTGAGAGAGGAATCTATCTGCCATGCCCAATACCATCATAAATCAGTTCAAGTCTACAAAAAGGGTCACTAAAAGTGGCATTTATTTGCTTGGGAACTCACTGACCAAGCGACCACGAAACTGAATTAGAAAATAGAAAGACAGAATTTAAACAGTACTGTTTTTTTATTCTGTTTTAAATAAGTATTTATTCAAATACCTCCTGCCTGAATGACACTGCTAAAGATGCATGATGGGACTGTTCTGGTTAATATAAAAGGTAAATAACTGAAATTAGTGTGAACATAAGAAATGGCAGAAGCTTGTGGAATGAAGGACATTTGTACTGTATTTGTTTGTATGAGCGTGTCTGTGAGTGTGAGAAGAGCGACTGCATGTGTAATGCAATTACAGCATGTGTTCAGTGTGCTAGTGTGTGCCTCTGTTTCTGCATAGACAACAGCTATGGAAATGTGCTCATTCACTCTTCTCACTGCATCTGGCCGTGCCTTTTCAGTGGCTTCATGAATATTAGTAAATCTTTTTCTCATTTATGCCATCCATTTGGACAACACAGTGACTAAGCGTCCAAGACAAAGCATATTGTCCGAATCGGAATAAACAAGTTCTTTGAAATGAAATGTTAGCAAGAGGCCTTGTGAGAGCAGCATGTGTTTGCATGGTTTCTTTTGCTTGCCCATGTGCTGCTCAGTGCATTCTCCTGCTAATGTGGAATAATCATCTCTTCCATGGAAAGACAGAGAAATTTAAGGACATTTGAAATAATGATGCATATTAAAATATCACTTGTGCAAAGGTGACATTTTGGAGAGCAGTGTTACAGAGTGCTGTAAAAAATATCATTATACAACAATTAGTTCCGACCAAACAGTTTGATTGGCCAAGAGGACTTCCAGGAGTGCTGATATTAAAGAGTATTACAGCACTGGGATGGTTAACTATATGTAAAACTCTGCTTTTTTACACTGGTGTTCTAATTAGAGACATTATGACCCTTTAAGTTCAGCAGAAAAAAAAACTGTTAAATTCTGTTTTAATTAGCTTAACTAATGATTTTTAAGCGAAAATGTGTTTTCTGTATGCTTACATTAACATTTACATCTAAATGGTATTAATTAAATGAACATGTACAGTAAATGGCACTAGAAATGTTGTTTAAAAGCACAAAAACAGTGGTGCTGAATATTAGCCTCTAATGTAATCTGATTGGACGAGCCATTCCACGGGTGATGATCACTAGGATGTTTAACTATATGTATCACTCTGTGTCACTGGTGTTGTAATAACTGTTAATTACACTAAATGTTGGTTGCCAGCATGGGTGAAAGTGGTTTGTACGGTCCACAGTGCTGTGGAGAGAGCAGCTACCTGGAAAATCCAAGATACATCCACACTTTCAGCAAGAAAACACATCTGATAATGTTATCTTAAAAAAAAAAAAGTTTTGTATCCTTAATAATTCCTCCTAAGTCGTTCCGAATTGCCTCCGCTAGAGCGAGCTACAAAGATAACTAATACAAGGCTGAACCGCAAATCCTTCTGTAACACTTAGTCAAAGGCACTACTGATGAACAAGAGATTGTCCACCCTAGTGCACTAGCTTACCATTTAACGCTTCTTTGGATTTTACCCCAGAAATTAACATAGCTGATATTCTAAAGCAGAAGAAATGGAAATTTTTATACTACTGTCCACACCCTCCATGGTTTATTCTCCTCAGCTTTTGCATATATAGTACCAATAAAGATTTTGAGGGGATTTCCACCCCATTAATTACACTGTCGGCCGCCAGCTCCACCTGTTGCGGTTAGTTACTTCCACCAGATGCAGAAGGATATATATATATTGGCTAGTTAAATAAACAAACAAATCATAATCGGTTGATGATAAATGGTGTTTGTGGAACTGTTGTATGAAAGGAATATCATGCTGTTGCACTGGATATCATTATGGCTGTGATGCCTTCGGCACAGCATCACATCGTGCTGATATTCAGCACAATAACACTTGTTCTCATGTGATATTGCTTAATTATCAGAAGTATCAGTTTTCTGCAGTGAGTAGCTTGCAGCTTTTCCCTGATAGGAGAGTTTAGTTAATGAGTCATCTCTTACTGAAAATTGATTATTTGAGTACTGTAGATCAATAATCATGTGATTTATTTATTTGTATTTTTTATTTTTTTGTAAATAAACTAACACCAGACCTGTGACACGTTCAGTGAAATCACGTTCAGTGACATCACATTGAGTAACATCATAATGTGATGCTTTTCTTCCAGCATCTGCAGCTTATTTTACACACATACACATCACAAATGTTAACACACACACACACACACACACACACATTACAAATGTTAACACATAAACGCAGAAAC
>JAOVVB010000008.1:8316322-8342379 GCA_028570985.1 Heterobranchus longifilis | reverse complement strand
CGCGAGACCATTTAATGCTTTATATGTCAAGAGTAGTATTTTAAAATCAATGCGAAATTTCACAGGGAGCCAATGAACTGAAGATAAGATACTGTAGGGGTGATGTGCTCGTATCTTCTAGTTCTAAAGTTGTCGTGGCCGTAGATTTTGGAATCCAACTCAAACAAAAGACAGAATTACACACAAATCTTTTTTTTTACGCTCGATTATTTTTGACAGTGATTTTATTCCATAGGTTTCCTCCTACAGTCCAAAGACATGCTAATTAGGCTAATTAATGTTCCCTAATTGCCCGTACTGTGTGAATGAATGTGTGTACTGTATGTGTGTGCCCTGCGATGGATTGGCACCCTGTCCAGGGTGTTCGCTGCCTAGTGCCCTAAGTCTCCTGGGATAGGCTGCAGGTCCTGTACACAGGATAAAGCGGTATAGAGATGAGTAAGAGAGAGTGACTTTTGGATTTATTAATGCTATTGAAGATCATTTAAATGCATGTAAACGATATTATTATAAACTTTTCGCCATTTTATATAATCCATTGCTTGTAATGGACAGAACATTGACCAATCATTGACTAAAATCGATGATCATCCATCAATACTCATTTCACAACAGAAACTATTTACAGACAGTAAATGTGTCATTTAATATCATTAAAATTATGTTTAAAGTTCAGTTAAATATGAAAAATGATGTGTCAATATTCAGATGAATTCAATAATTCAAGTGCCATGTAGTCATTTTTCATTTAATTTTCAACTGTATACCTTTATAGTTGTAAGCAAAAGTATGAATGCTAAACTAACCTCACCCCCACTTAATTTATGCACAAGTCATGCAAAATGTTATCAGTTTGAAATATCTCTTACCTCAAAACATTGCAGGACCTACAGTAGATGCATTAATAATAATCTGATTCAGGACAATGTTTTGCCCTGTGATAGTGATTCCATGGGCATGAGAGATAGGACGTTGGATCAATAGATCAGCACTGTCAATTTGAAATGTGGTAATTTGTCCTGGCAATGCTTTATATTTAACAAAGTGTAGGCAGCATGTAACACAAGTAGTTCTCAATTAAATTCTTGTTACATGTTGGTCTTGGTTTGATTAGTTCTAGGTCTGTATCCAATCTTTAAAATTGATTTCCATGTCCACTGTATTTGAAGAGACAGTAATTGGACAGACAGAGACACTGTGATGGCAAACCATATGACATGTAGAGCCATCTGAGCGGACAGATATTACAGATAATATCCATCCATTTAACTGTCTTGTCACGTAAATGCTTCGTCAGGAGCGACTAAAGTTCAGCCATATGATCCCTTTTCAGATGCTCAACATACAGTCTGAGACACTAGTTTAAGGCTTGTATTATCGACCAATTAGAAACCAAAGTCTTTCTATGCAATACTGTACCACTCAATGCATATTTGTGCAGATGTACTGTACATGTATGTATCTGGATTTTTATAGATTATGTATATTAGCAAGCTTTGCTCTGTGGTTGAGCCCTTCAGAAAACGTAGGTGTATGAGAATCTGATCATTGATTCAGCAGAGACAGAGAGTAAACAGAGCTGTATCCTTATGACAGACTCTTCCATCTGTGATTTTTTGTTGTGGAAGTTAGCTGGAGCTTGTGACATGATTACGACAAATAGAGTTTTCAGTTGATTCAGGATGATATGATTCAGGACACTTTATTTGCTCCACCCAGGCCAGCCATTAGGGATTACATACAGGAAGACAACACTGTATAGAGCCATATAGGGGCCCCTTATTCTCACCCTTTTCTTCACTCCAGTGTTATTGTCCCATCCAAGCCATGCACGCTCTGTTTTGTGTACGTACTATATATTTGTGTATATAATTATAAAGCACAAAGGTAGAATCAGTTATTTTTAAAACACAGAAAAAATGTGTTCAAATTAGTGTATGGGGACTCCTGAGCGGTGCAGCAGTAAAGAGCTTTTTCTCCGGGGGGAAGAAATGGCACACTCGCACTCCCACATCAATCACAGCGACACCAGTTCCAATAACTCAAGCAAGAGGAAGGGATCGGATAGCGCTGTCCTTCAAGTGTGTTACGCCGTTCTGTGTAATGGTACTTGAGCGATAGTTGAACAAGATGCGACCTTCACATGCATCGGAGGAAGCACATGTTAGCCTACTGTACACCATCCCTGGTTGATACTGTAGTTTTTGCTGACCTACTGCCCTAATTACTGTAGGTGGGTGGGAATTGGACATGACTAAATTTGGGAGAAAACCGGGGGGTGGAATTGACAGTAATATGACAGTAATGTTTTTTATTAGAGGAAAGTAAAATGATTCATTAATTAAAGAAATTACTGCAACACATTAAATCATGACATCATCATAGGTGGATAAATACATTCTACTCAGCATCCATCAATTCAATCTGGAGGAGTACATTAATAATTTCTTTTTTTATAAGTATTGCATAGACTGTTTGAAGAATTTAAATACTGTATAGTGTTTAAACAAAAAAAATCACACATTCCAATTATTCTGACACATATTGCGATTGTGATAATGTTCAAAATATTCCATTTTGTTTTCAAAAGTTAACACTAAAAAATGGCACATGTAATGTCATTACGAGAATGTTTCCCAGTATTTATTTGTCAACGCATAATTATTTCATAAGATAAACTTTCAAATCTTGAAATCCTTAAATTATTGACAAATTCTACATACATTTCCGAATATGTCGGAAATAAATGAATTGCAGCCTTTTGCAAATTGCAATAATTGCACGAGTCCATAGTGCGATTTTGATTTTTACGTCATTCTCAGCATTGCTGTATAGATTATATGTCTCAGTGGAGTGAATGCTGAGTTTATTGAGTGTTCCGTGGCTCATTGTGGAGCCTACATAATTTTTTAATACTGTATAGAGCACATATAGATTTATTTTGCTCAACATCATGTGCACCTCGAGCCCCAGTCACCGGTAAGTGAGTTGTAATGTGTTTTAATGATAAATGTGTTTTCTACATTGTAAACAGATTTAGTTATCAGGTAAATACAAATAAATAGTTATGATTAACATCTTTGAGTATACCAATAGGAAGATGACACAGGATAGTGGCATTATGGTCAGAATGTAAACAAAACATGTTAAATGACAAGATATGTTCTTCTTACCTTTAAAATAAAGAATGTTTTGTTGATGTTCTTACATTTCCCGCACAGGCCTGGATCACACTGATGAATAATGTGAATAGAGCGCAGTCATTTCCTTTAATCACAGGTCTATCCTTACAGGGTCTGTATCATATAATGTAACATATCGCACAGCCTCTTTCTACATCTGTGATGATCCAGTCAGATGTGATCAACCACAGAAAATAAATGGGTGAAATATTTTTTAAATGGGAAATTAGAATTCTTGTTTTGTCCCTTTCACTTTCCTTTTCATGCATATAGCCTTAAAAAAGCAGATCCTTTTACTGTTCTTCTTCATTACTGGGTTCTTGATCACTGTCTTCTTCCTCGACACGTCTCATGTTCTCCCTCACTTTATTCTTCCTTGTTCTCACTCACATTGTTCTCTCTCACCTCTTACAGTACCTGACTATATTCTACATACTGTAAGTACATGGAGCTCACACACACCATTGTGACTACACGTTGGCACTTGTACAGTATGCATGAACACACTTTTTCTTTTTTTGCAAATTAATGTTAATTTAAAAAAAACTCAGTGGCACTGTTCAGTTAACCTTTTAACATGATTGAATTTGCAATGCAAGTTTCTTATAAATAGTAATATTCAGTGATTAGGCGTTGTTACCCTCCTGAATGTTAATGTCCTAAAGTTTTTTTTTTCCTCTTGTAACACAGCAATTTGCAAACAATATTTTTTTTTGTAATTAAAGAAAGACACATGAATTATTAATTTTAAAAAAACAGAACATTCGAGAAAGAATTTGTATTACTTACGGTATAACTGTTAAATCCTCACCTGACTCGGTTTATTATTAGTCCTAGATCATGTGGAGTCATACTATATAAATCCCTGTGTAAGTTGTCACATCAGAAAATACAAAGCATTAAAACAAGCACAGTAATATAAGCTTGTGGTTGGAATTACAGCATAAACTATCATCAGAGCTGCTTGTATAGAATTATAATAAATACCCTTTGACCAGTCATAGTGCAGAATTCTGCAGGGCTGTGGTATAATTAATAAATTGTACTGATTTGAACATGACAAGTTATTTTGAATGAAAAAGCAGGATCTTAAATATCTATGGGTTTTTAATATTATTTAGCAATTGTAATATTTTAAGCTTTTTTATTCTTAAATAAATGAAATAAAAAATTATTAGTTACGACTGGTATATAGAATGTTGTTAAACAATTACATCATACACAAGATTGCTCAGGAGGTATCACTACCAATGTAACCACACCTGCTGCCAAGGTAAGAATCCATCCATCTATGCAAGCCATCATCGCGACCACAGGTGGCTGCAATACCCTATGACTACCAACACTGGTTGGTGCTGTAAAGGGATGTTACGTTACTGAGGACCCCATCTTCAGGCAAACACACTCACACACCCATTTATACACTAGAGACAACTTGCAAGTGCTAATTAGCATACACACATGTGTTTGGATTGTGGGGCAAAACCAGAGTAGCTGGAGGAATCCCACCCAGCACATGGAGAACAAGCACCCAGAACCCAAACATACCACGACAGATTTTAATTCCCAATCGTGGAAGTGTTTGTGCTAACCCTAAGCCTGGATATGAATATACAATTTCCAAATTGACATTCTTGTCCTGAATGGTTGGAGGTTGGTGGTAGTGATGGGTCGTTCATGAACTATTCGTTCCTTTTGAACAAGTCAAAAGTCTGACTCAGAAGAACAAGTAGTCTCGGAGAGTGATTCGTTCCTTTTCTACTGGGTGCGCAAAGCATCGCAAAACCTCCATAGGTTATGTGCAGGAAACATAAATGAGTAGTTACCATTGAGTCTTTTGTTCCAAATCATTCGTTCTTCTGTCACGTGACTCCCATAGACCCTCTGCAGTGCAGTACACAGGAAACAGAATTGAGCGATTCTTCTCAATGAGTCTGCTACTCCTAGCCGTTCGTTCTTTTGTCACGTGACTCCCATAGACGAATCTATGCAGTGCAATTGATCGAAAGAACGAACAACTCGGACCAGAAGATATGAGAGGTGAGCTGCTCATTCTGTTTATCATAATATGTTCTTAGCTGGATTGTAATATTTATATTACTGAAACTGCAGCCAAACTTGTGTATGTAGACGTGTTGGGGGTCTGTTTATTGAAAATGTAACATTTTATTTTATTTCTGATCCAAAAACCGAAATGAACTAAATGACTCAAAAAAAGATTCGATCAGTTTGATGAACGAGATTCAAAGAACCGAGTCACTAAAATGATTCAAACTTCCCATCACGAGTTGGTGGCCTCCATAGAGTTTAGAGTTCTTTTTGGCACACAACCCCAAAAGTGTACAGGATGACTGCTGTGATACTCTGCATTTTTTCAACTGTGCAACAGAGCAAGTCGTATGAAAATCCACTTAACTTTAGACAAGTTTTGATGAGACATTTTTTTCCCCATTTAGCGGCTGTCAACCTCAAGAACTTGCATTTGTTTTCATCCAAGCAAAGCGGGCATATCTCACTCGTTTTTTGTCTATTAGCTAGCTTGTTCATCTGCTTATTGAGTTATTAAATACAACGCTGTCAAACCGTTTGTTCTTGTGCACACTTAGACACTTGTTACTTGCTATTGGGAACAATGCAGTGACTGAGAACAATTAAAGATGTTCATATGGGATTTTTACTCTTCCTCCTGATGTACTGTGTGTTAGAAGTGCCTGATGTCTAAAAGAAGTAGGAAGGAAATAAGGCGATGGGGAAGGAGGCATGAGCTCGGTCAGACGTCATCCTGCAGATGTCGCATTAGGACAGTGTGCTGATCCATGAGATATTCATCATTTTCGCCAGATTTTGATATATTCGATACCTTGTAGCTGCAGAACACGGTGAGTGAGTCTGGGGGGTTTTCCTGCAGCAGTGTGCCGAATAAGCTCGGATTTGATTGAGTAGGAATAGGTGCCACCTCCAGATAGTGCTGACTGTCTCTGAGCTAGAAGGCACAGTGATTAGTAGATGATTTAGTGTATGTGGAAGGGGAAAGGGGGTGCTGCAGCATTGAGCTGAATGACAAAGTACAGATCATAAGGTCTCTCAACAGGAAACAGTGTCACTCTAATGCAATTTGATTGCCATATGAAATGGCATGACCTTTAAAGGAGCATTGTTTTTAGAGGCGATCATTGTAGTCCATGTGTGTGTGTGTGTGTGTGTGTGTGTGTGTGTGTGTAAAGGTCCATCTCCTTCAGAAGAGTGCTGAGACACCAGGTGACTATAAAAATGGTGTGACCCCTACTGAGATGATTGTGTGTGTGTGTGTGTGTGTGTGTGTGTGTGTGTGTGTGAGTGAGTAAGTGTGTAGGTGGGTTGATGTATGTGGCTATTTCTTTGTATGCATGTAATGGAGGTGCAGATGGAAAACTGACTCAAACAACGTACAGTTCAAATATAATGGCACACTTAATTTCAGCTGACATTGGGTTTTGATGTTTTGTGTTAACTTCCATCAGACCAAAGGTTACTGCCTTTCAGCAGCATCACTGAACCGAGCGTAGAATAAATTCGTGGCACACTAAATACAAATACGCACTTGACATAATGCACTATATACCTAATAATAAAAAAGCAAACATACTGTACCTTTTCTTCATGTTGCACAATCATATAACATTGATGATGTTAGCGGTCATGTGTTTTCAGGCATTCAGGACCATTCTATTTGCTCTTCTCTTCGGTATGCTTTGTGTAAGCTGAAGAAATTTTACATGTTCAGAAATGTGAATTCCTAAGAGCTACACAGAATAGACTGAGCAAATAATATAAAGGATATTTAAAGATTCCTGAACTATAACCACCCACAAGTCCCTGTTCTAAAGGATTGTTCAAATAGACACATTTAAAGGTCACAACACCCCCAATTCATCACATTTCTGGATCAGTGTTGATCCCTGTATAACTATCTAATCTACCCCGGATTGAATTCTTTCATATTGGAAAAGAGCAATAATGAAACAATTGCAAATAATGATTGCAGAGATAAAATATGAGCACACTCATAGAGAAATATATTGCTTATTAATATAAAAATCCCTTAGGGTATTTGGATAGGTCAAGGCTCTTAGCTTCCTAAACTGTAAATCCTAAATTTCCTAAATTTGACACTAGGTACGGTTGGGGTACTTTTTGTTTTTCACATTATCAAGTACAGTATTTAAATCCATATGACCTGCTGCGATTGAAACTACTAGTCACACACCCAGAACTCTCACCATAGTGTAGTGACCTCAAGTGCGTAGCACATGAACATCTCACGCCTCAACTGGTATATTTGATATACTGTAAGTCTCACTCACATCTAAACCCAAAGTGTAAAGATGGACTAATTCTAGAATATGATGTTCAACAAGAACACATAAGTGTGACAGTCAGGTGTCTGCAAACTTCAAAATAAGCCATATTGTGTGTATGTGTAGTATTGAGGTACAGGAGCACCATTCCACTGTCCTTGTGGATTAAAAAAAACATACCACAAGGTATGCAATTCTACATTACAGTATGATACTAATATTATATTTCACTGACAAGTACAAATATACAGTAAAACATGCCCACTGGTCATTTTGACTGCACCACCAAACGAGACTAAATCTGCCTTTGAGTGACAAATCCGGGTAGAAAATCTGCCACCCACAAGAATTAAACAGATTTTATTTTTCATTTTGTTGCATCATTTAATTTCGAGCATGGCTAAATAAACCAGAAATTAACTTGATTAAAACCATAATTAGGGATTAAGTCTGATTACCAACTATGATGGATTTACAAGTCTAAAAATTTAACAGTTGTTTTAATTTTACTGTTGTTGCTCTTGGGATTATGCATTATGAAACCTTTTTTTCTTACTGAAAACTGACAAAATAACTTTTTGTGAGAAACTTTTATGCTGCATATTTGCATATAAACCATCTCAGATGCCATAGTAAAATTAATCCTTCATTGAAATTTAAATCTGGATTAAACATTTATCCACGATTACCACCAAACATAAACCAGGAATAAATGCTTGCATACTGTATATGCAGGAGTATCAAAGCTGAATGGAAATGGATTAATAGAGGTTAAAGCTTATATTTATTTGGTTAAACTTTGTTTAGAAGTGGATCTTCAACCCAAAAAAGTAGTGAGCCAGTAGTGAGTTTTTTGCTGTTTGCATCTCCTTCAATATGGTGATATACAGTAGAGGGGCTGTGGTGGTGGTGGTGGTGGTGGTGGTGGTGGTGGTGGGAGATGTGGTGGCTGCAACATAACCTGCATCCTGTTTTATTTCTAAATTGAAGCATCAGGCACAAGAGCAAATGTAATATGACTGGATTGTAAAATAAAGCATTCTTCTAAAACATGTGGAATAGAAGTTTCATGGGTATTCAAGTTCACTGGTCACATTAAGATCTACAGTAGCCTCAAAAATGCCAAAACACTGACGTGCACTTTGACAGCTGTAAAAAATAAAATAAAATAAAAAAATCTAACAACTAAAAACTAACAGCAAAGACAGAGGCTTTATTATTTCAGTGTGTTTTAAACAATCGTCTGTCACCAACAAATTGGTAAATTTGCATTGACTAGTGCATAAAAAAGTTCCTTGTGTTGTCTTGGCATTGCTGTTATTGACTTGTCTGGGGTCCCAAAGACCCCGGTGTTGCCACAGAAGAAAAATAAATAATATTTTTTTTTTTTTTCTAAATATTTTATATGGGTATTTTAGATTTCAATTCTAGTACAGTATACTGAAAATAATATTGTGTGTGTGTGTTAGAGAGAGAGAGAGACTCAGCTTCACCCCAACAGCAGACAAAATGTAAATGTGCTCAAAAAAACTTTTACTTTAATTTATATTTTATAGCTGGGTTCTCTGAGACCATGAATAGAAGTTACTGTGAGTATAGCATATTGTAGGGATTGTTTGGAGCACAGTATCAGTACAAAATGATTGTTTTCAGTTATGATACTATACTTAATGACCTTTCCTAATTTTGTGGGATCTGCCAGTTAACAATGTTCAGAAACCCCAAACAGAACATAAGGTTTAAGACTACAGCACCAGGCAAAAGTTCTAATTCTAATTCAATGTTTTTTTTTGGTTTTGCGATTTATTTTCTACATTCTAAAACAATACTAGAGATTTTAAAACTATGAAATAACACATGTGGCATTAAATAATTAAGTAACACCCACTACAACAACAACAGTCAGTTGTTATTTAAGACATGAAGGTCAGCTTTTCTGGAATAATTCTTGCAAGAACAGTATTGTCGAGTGCATTTGCAAAACCCATCAAGCACCATGATGGAACTGGCTCTCATTAAGACCTTCCCAGGATAAACAAGACCAAAACTTACCTCTGCTGCAGAGAAGAAGTTCATTTAGAGTTATCACCCTCAGAAATCACCAATTTAAAGCACCTCTGATTCGAGCCGTTATGAAGCATTTCAGCATTTATTCATCACATATGCATTACTGCACAGTGAAATTCTTTATTCTTTGAATATTCCAGCTTCTTGTTAATACACAGCTATTATACGGCACCCCTAGAGCAGACAGGGTTAAGGGCCTTACTCAAGGGCCAAACAGCAGCAATCTGGTGGAGCTTGAACCGCTGACCTTCTGATCAGTAACTCAGAGCCTTAACACACTGAGCCACGACCGCCCCAAAAGGCTTTACAGAGCATGAGTAGCAGACACGTCAGGAGATCAATGCATACAGTATGTTGGATGGATACCACCATTGTTTTAGTATGTAGAAAGAAATAAAATTCAGGAAAGACAATAGGATTGGAAGGTGTGTCCAAACTTTTGACTGGAAATTCAAGCACATACTGGTTTGAAATCTCATCATAGAATGTCATTTCTAAGGCATTTTGGTGATGCTGGGATTTGAATCACCCTGGTGAAAGCTGGTTATGGTGACTGAGTGGTTAATACAGTATTTTGGGTTATAGATTATAAGAGTGTGTGTGTTCAAAGCCCTGCAGTGCTACACTGGCAGGGTTGTGTCTTTAGACGAGACCCTTAAGCTTCATCAGTTGTATTCTGCCTGAGTTACAAGCTGATTAAAAAAACATCACCGTGTTGTAATCTGCATGATAATTTTATAACGTGTAAAACAGTATTACAGTAATATAATAGTCTGTTCTGCATATTAGAGTAATACAAATTATTAAACATGCTTACAGTTTGTACACTACTTTATTAGTAGTCGTTGTTACAGAGTACATACCTATATCTTTGACCGTCATATAAAATCTGTGATGAATTAATTACTTGAAATATATGCTGGACATATTCAAAAACTTCGGCTCCTGATGATGTTTCTTCTCCTAATGGATGTCGCTAATTGAATTACATGTTGTCTGTATTTAGCCAGTGGCCCAGACTAATTTGATTAATAATAAAAGCACAATCTTTCTTGCTTCCACTTCCCACAAGAAAAAGAATATACCGTACATGGATAACATATCTATGTTTCTGTTCTTACGGTTAAATCCTTCCAGTCTCAGTAACAGGAATCCCATGATGGTACAGCTTGTTCTGGTTTGTGTGTATACATAACATCAGGGGACAAGAATCAGCTGCAAGCAACAAGAGCAGCTAGACAAAACAGAAAGGGGTTAGGGGACTCTCACACCTAATATAACTCAGAAGTCTTCACTCTTTTGCTTTTGCTAGATTGTCTGGTTTCCAGGTGTGAGATGTTGTGTTGGCACTTAACGTGGCTCTTTTTCACGGTGCAAGAAACAGCATAACTTCAAGTAGAAGTTACATTGTATTGCTTATGTGTAACGATATTACAGTAGCAGTACACCAGTCAGATCCACATTGTGCTTTTTATTTAAGCAAGTTTTCAATGCAAATAGCTTGGCAGCTTCCCAGCGCACCCATCACCTTCTGCTTTGCTCTGCGCAAAACCAAATACATTAGGGTATAAAACCTCATTCCAACATAAAGTGCCAACAGAAAGTATATAGCTTTCCACATTTTATGTTCACACTGATCTTAAAATGGATTCCGATCCATTCTTCTCATCGTTCTACACACAACGCTCTACAATGACAAAGTAAAAACAAGTGTTCGGAGTGCTTTGGTAATTTATAAAAATAATGACTGAAATATCCCATTTACATATCTATTCAGACTCTTCGCTTAGTAGACTGCTTGTGAATGATGCAGCTTGGCACAATTTTATTTTGGAACTTTTTTCCATTATTCTTGGCTGAATCAGGAAAGCTCACCGGGGTTGGATGGTCAGGGTCAGTGCACAGCCATTTTCAGGTCTCTTCAGAGAAACCACTCCAGGGTTTTCACAGAGTTTGTTGGAAGCCTCCTGTTCTTTTTTTTTTTTTTTTTGACATTATGAGTCTGGTTGTTGAAATATAAACTGTCGCCCCATCCTGAGATCCTGAGCAATTTGGAGAAGGTTTTCAGTCAGGATAGTTTATTCTTCTGTATCCATTTTTTTCCCTCTATACTGCCTTATCTCCCAGTTCCAGTTACAGACAAATATCACAACAGTATGATGCCCACCATATTTGACTGTAGGGATGGTTTTAATAAGGTGATGCACAGTGGCTGATTTCCTGATTGCAAATAGTTAAACCTTTGTTTCATCAGACCAGAGGGTCTTGTTCCTCATGGACTGAGAGTCCTTCAGGAGCTTTTTTTCACAGCTACTGAGAATGATGAAAAATGACTTTTGTTTTTTTGCCTTGTTGAAAATATGAAGTTGTGAAATTTAGACATGTAGTTACAAACATGTTGCATTCAATATATCATTCTTTACTATAATTATTATGGCGATAATTATGGGGCTTAGTGGTTAGGACTGTCGCCTTGCACCTCCAGGGTCCAGGTTCGATTCCCGCCTCTGTGTGTATATAGTATGCATGTTCTCCCCATGCTTTGTGTGTTTCCGCCAGGTACTGTGGTTTCCTCCCACAGTCCACAGACGTGCCAATTAGGCTAATTGGCAGTCCCAAATTGCCCATAGTTTATAGATGAGCATGTCAGTGTGTGTGCCCTGCGATGGATTGGCACCCCATCCAGGGTGTACCCTGCCTCCTGCCCTAAGTCTCCTGGAATAGCCTCCAAGCGTCCCCAGCGACCGAAGGCGGTATAGTTGATGAGTGAGTGAAAGAGTATATTTAGTACTTTGTAACAACTGTTAACTTTTCTAGTTGGTCTAGTAGTTGTGCTGCATGTTACTGCAAATATAGGTGAAAGAAAAAAAACATGTCAATGTTCATCCTGTAGCTGTCCATGTTGTCCAGGTAGGAATGCGTCTCACCAGCTCCTGTGGATGCACTGCCTGTTGATGCTTTAAGGGTTTTGCAGAATTCATGGTTTTCTGTACTGATGATGCTGAATAAGCTTGCAAGGTCAGGGATTGAAACGCCTCTGTGTGTGACTAATCAGCAAAGTCGCTGTAAGCACAATAGAGAACGAGAGCAGCACTTTGCCTCATGGTCGTGTGTCTGCAGGGACAGAATCGACTCTGACAGCTCTGTGGGAAAGCAACGGTGTGGAGAGGGGATGGGGAACAAAGGGAGGAATTAAGTGGACTCATGTCAATGATGTAAGCTTTGACTGACCTTCCCTTAGGACACAGTGTTAAACCAAAAGCCTTACATCTATACAAGCCATCTCCACTTCAGATTCAGTCAAAAAAAAAAAAGAAGAAGAATTTCAAAAGAAGAGACAAATTCTATTCAAGAAACAGTTTAGGAGCTGCAACTACTATGTAGGTGATCTTTATTTTTTCAAGTGCTACAACCATGTTCAGAGCAGTAAGAGCATTTGCGTCAACTGTAATTTTCTTTTTATTTTATGAGGATAACGAGGAAGCCAGCGCCCTAAAAAAATACTTACAATGTTTCTTTTTGCAGTTTCTTATTTCTTCTTTGGTTATGATGGTGCAGCACGTTGCTTTGCCTCCTTACAGCTCCAGGTTCGGCATTTTAACTTTGTCTTTGCGCATGTTCCTCCTATGTCTGTATCAGTTACTGATGTCCTCCAACCACTACATTAACCAACATAACTTTGACCAAGATAAAGCAAACCCTAGCATGCATGCATTTAATAGGAATTTAATACTGATATGAAAATCTTGGACAGATTCTTTACATAAATTCAGCACATCACTGTTTTACAGTGTGAATGATATTGCTCTCTTTGTTCTGTACGAAAAATGTATTACGTGTTGAGGTTTTCTTTATTAAAGGGACATTAAAAGGAATTGTACTGACTAGATGAAGCTTGTTGTACGTATTAAAAAAAAGTTGTAGCAGTCTGAATTGGAGAGTGATGATCCAGCATAGAAGAGGGCAGGTTGAAGGGTCAGTGAGAAGGAGAAATGTCATGACATCAATAAAAAAATCATATCACAATTGCTTTGTTGAGAATCCTAAACAATGGACAGCATGTAACAATTATGATCTCTCAACAGTTGGCTAATTATTTTTGTTTTTACTGTCTGTCCGTCTGTCTATTGTAAGATTTTTATATACATCACAACAGCATTTTTCAGAGTTTAACAGCAGTGTTTATTAGTCCTGGAAGACCCCTGTCCTGCATATTGTCTGTGCTGTCTCCGCTCTCAGCACACCTGATTTAACTTACTAATGTAACTCAGCTATTTTTACCTAATTAACAGCCTCGCCTGAATAGAAGTGGGTGGGGTAGAGGAGCGAGAACCTCCTGTAGGGTTGGGAAACACTGCCCTACATTACAGCACAAAGGTTTTATGTGCTTGCTTTGACCTTAGCTACCTCCCAAGAAAGAGAAAAATACCTCTCAGGATAATTGTGCTGCTGTTTCGTGAAGAGCTTGCTGTGACAGTAGGTCATGCAGGGATCATTAGCAAAACTCAGATCTGGGGAGACACTGATGACAAGGTCTGAGCTCCTGCCGTTCCACCCCTCTACTGATCATCAGTGTAAACAATAGGCCTGGGAATCACCAGAGAACAGCCGATAATGTATTATCCTAATTCAACTTTTTTTTTTTAGACTTTGTTACAAAATTACACATTAACTCACTTACTCATCGTCTGTACCACTTAATCCTGTCACGTGGAGCCTGGAGCCTGTGGCACGAGGCTGGGTACATCCTGGACGGGTTGCCTATGCATCGCAGGGCAACAGTATTTAATAAACTTACAATAATTTGCTCATACTACACAGGACGAAATTGAACCATCTTGCCATCTCAAACGCAAACAGTTATGAGCTTAAAACAAAATAATTGATTTTGAAGTCAGCATGATGATACATGCATTGCTGTAGAAAAGAATCACAACATGTAACTAAATCAATTTCCCCAATCTCTAGAAAACAAAGTGGCTAAATGTGATTGTTTTTTTTTTTTTTAAATGATTAAGTTTAAGAAAATGCTTAAAGGAGAGGGGGAAATGTCTGTCAATAAATGACCAGACCTGGCGAGCTTTGACCTGGAAATTGCTCATTCAAACTGCTTTCAAGATTGATGTTCTCTGGACCCAGTGTCTGCCAGTGTCACAGCTCTGTCTTTTGAAGTTTGACTGTGACCTAAAAATTCTAGGGCTGTTACAGTATGCAAAAGTCACAGATCTGTACTGTGCGTACCTCGGTCGGTTTTGAAGTTCACATTGCTCAAATGTTACCTGTTTAGGATGGAATGCTGAAATTTTTTTTTAATAAACTTATTCATCTGGCCCTACGAATTTTATATATTTAAATATACACCAATTAGCCACAACATTAACACCATCACCAGGTAAACTGGACAACATTGATTTATACACCAGTAAACTGGTGACAGGATCATGGGCACCCTAGGTTCACCCATGCCCGCAGAGAACAAAGGTCTGAATGGTCTGATCCCACAGAAGAGCTAATACAGGGCAAATCGGCAAAAATGTACAGTAGATGCTGGTCATTATAGAAAGCATGCATGGTAAATAGGCAAAGGTCTGCAAACTCCCAAGGTCCCAATCCGGTCAATCATCCAGGGGATATGCTGGACAAACAAGTCAGAACCACCCCGCAACCACAGCACCCAAAGGATCTCCTGGTGCCAGACACCAGAGCTGACCCCCAGAGACATTGTGGAGGCGTGACCTGAGGGGCCAGATCACCCCAGAGGCAAAACGGGTGACTAAAATCTAGGTGGTTTTAATGTTTAATGATTTGGCTGATATAAGGTGTATATAAGGCATACTATAGTCCTCAGCAACATGCTGCCTGTTCCTTCAAATTTAATTAACAGCTTTTGTTAAAGCTAAACCGTATTTACTATCACAACTGAAGCGAATGTCCTGTACTGTCCATATCCTGAATTCGAAAATGTGTATCATTACAGCCCTATAAAGGTCTAGTTCACTTCATGCATTTATGTCAATTTAGGATTCATGTAATATGAGTACAATTAGATCAAATCTAATTTTGCAGAGTGTGTAGGATGAATCTTATTTCATATATCTTGCCTCTAGGCCCAGATCCTTCCCGAAGGCCAAATGGAGCAGGATGTGGAGAGCCCCATCACAGTGAGACAGCCACGGCTGCCCAAGCAGGTACGAGACGATGTGCCTAAACAACTTCAGGACAGCGATCGAGCCAGACGCAAGATCCAGCGCTATGTACGCAAGGATGGCAAATGTAATGTGCACCACGGCAACGTGCGCGAGACCTACCGCTACCTCACAGACATCTTCACCACACTAGTGGACCTGAAGTGGCGGTTCAACCTCTTCATTTTCGTGCTGGTCTACACAGTTACGTGGCTTTTCTTTGGCCTCATGTGGTGGCTGATTGCCTACGCACGAGGGGACCTGGAGCACATAGGCGACAATTCATGGACACCGTGTGTCAACAACCTGGAGGGTTTCGTCTCTGCCTTCTTGTTCTCCATTGAAACTGAGACAACTATTGGTTATGGGTACCGGGTGATCACAGACAAGTGCCCAGAGGGCATTGTGCTCTTGCTAGTGCAGTCGGTGCTGGGCTCCATTGTGAATGCCTTCATGGTGGGCTGCATGTTCGTGAAGATTTCACAGCCTAAGAAGCGTGCAGAGACATTGGTGTTCTCCACCAACGCTGTCATTTCGATGCGTGATGGGCGCCTCTGTCTGATGTTCCGTGTCGGAGACCTGAGGAACTCACACATCGTTGAGGCTTCAATCCGAGCCAAGCTGATCAAGTCCAAACAGACCAAGGAGGGGGAGTTTATTCCCCTCAACCAAACTGACATGAACGTGGGCTATGACACGGGCGATGACCGCCTCTTCCTTGTGTCCCCACTCATCATCTGCCACGAGATCAACCAGCATAGCCCGTTCTGGGAGATCTCCAAAGCCAGCCTAGATAAGGAGGAGCTGGAGATTGTTGTGATTCTGGAAGGCATGGTGGAGGCCACAGGTAGGAAGCACTTTTTTTTCTTTTTTTTTTAATTAAAGTAAACCAGAGATTTGTGGGTTTCAAAGAAAAATAAGAGCCCTTTTCTATTTATATGAAAAGGTCTTTATGTGTAAAGGCTAGAAGATGTGGCTTTGAAATTATGTTTTTGTGTCTTATTGAAAATCCTGCATCATGTCTGTTAGCTGTGAGTCCAAGGACTATTGAAGACCTTTGTGTGAGGTCAGATATGTCTGACCAGGGAGCGTAAATGAGATGATCTTTCATTAGCAACAGAATAAAATCCATCTGGCTGGCGGAAATGGTGTGTTGAAGAGAAACACTCTCTGCAGACAGAGATTCCACTGATTAGATGGAAAGAAAATTCATGTCTTTTGGAGTATGCCTTGTGTGATATAAATTCAATGAAATAAGTTCACGTTTTCCATCTAGTCATGACACATACAGTATTTCATATATAAGCAGTATGACTAAGCCAATTCATGTAGCGCATCCATGTGTTTATTTAAAAATGCAGGATAAAATTACAGTACCTGCATTTAGAGATATTTATGTCCTTTCAACCTATTCAAGATGAACACAAACCTGGAACGCTGGCGTGGAACAGCGGTGATCAATAAGACACCTGATCTCTTCCAGGGATCACTAGTAAGACAACAGTGTCGCATGTTAGGACAAGCAGCTCATATCCCACTCTTCATTCAAATGTTGCAGTGTTTATTGTTATTGTCAGTTATGCAATTGGTGAACTATTATCACTAATTGGTGTATGCAATTACAGAAGAACATTTCCCATATGCTTGCGCTGGAAATGAAATTTAATGCTTGTGGTAATACAAAATTGAGCACTATATTTGTCCGAATAAGAATATTTTTGAGTGGCTTTGAGAAAGATGACCACATTACAAAGTCTGAGAAAGGGTGACATCAAAATTGAGACAAATCAAATAAAAATCCATTTCAATACTAGCACTGATGTTAGCATCCAGTGTAAGTGATCAAAGGATTCCCCTCTGTCTAGTCTCCGATTGAAATCTATATGTGAAAAGAAAGAATAATATATTGTCGATATTTCTTTGATTATGAATTATTTCTATATTGTACAAAGTGAATGGTATAACCCGAGTCAATGCATTTCCATTGTTTTAATTAAAATTAGTGATAAATTATACCATTATACCACTATGTAAGGCTTCATTGCAAGTTTTAGTCCTTTCTCATGCAATTCAAAACCCTATAGCTCCTTGTAAAACTGGGAGGGAAAAGAAGCAAATATTCTAATGTACATATGAACCACGCATTTTGGAGTAAATTCTATAAAAACATATATCTTGCAAGGATTACTCACAAGGAAATGATGAACGATATCAACAGCTTGAAGGGTTCATCAGTGTTCACCCCGCCATATTTGTAGGAGTGGTTGTTGCTTGATCCAAAATGTCAAAAATAACATCATCAACAAAAAAAAATTATTGTAATAAAATGTCAGTGTGGTGAGTATGATTTATATGGTAACATTATAAGGAAATCAGTATAGAGGAAGTAAATCACATTTTTAACACAGCAATCTAGTGTATGCAAAAATCCTACGTATGGTCATAGATCATTCCAGGGTGAACAAGGTTGTCTAAATAGTCGGATTAGCATTAATCCTGACTCTCATAGATCTTAACTTGCAAGGTTGTAGCCAGTTTAGGAGGGACTTTGGAGCTCGGCCCGATAAAAGCAGCAGTGCTTCAAAATTCCAGCCGGTGAATTCAACACAGCGCTAGAGTAATGTGGTTTTATTCCTCCGAGCATTTTAAAATTCTGACCACGTTTACAGCCAGCAGAACTCTCTCTAGATTTCTTCCACACACTTGATTCAGCTGAAAAATACAATTCATTCAAAATCGAGCACCGTTCTGTATTCCATACCTAGCGCAAGTTATTCTCCAGGCAGCAGAAGCCAGGCTAATTGGAAACAGGAGCGTTTGACCACCTCAGATTTTCAGGGTAATTGTTGCAGATCGTTATTTTATGAAGCCGTTAGCCAGTCAAGCCTTGCTAGTGTGAGGAATGCAGATGATCTTTCATTAGACACAAATCCGAGGCCGCAGCTGCCCGAGCTGTGAACCGCAGGTGAGGCAAAGCAGTCCTCCTGGGAGTAAACGATAGAATGTGGAATGATCAGCATTTGAAGGAGAAACTCCAAGCTCTCATGGCATCTGAATTTAATGCTCTGTTGAAGGTGGTGAGTAAATGAGCTGGAGAATAAGAAATACTGTGAGTGATGAGGATGTGTGTGGTCCAGGTTTGAGACTGGAGAGATTGTGTGGTGGGTGGACAGCTTGAAGTTGTGGGGGCAAAAGTTTGAGATTTTATGTTATTAAACTTAGTCATGTACGGTGATATTGTTTAAGGTTGTCTCGGGACACGGATGTTTCTTATAGGAAAAATCATAGTCGAGGAGGTAAAAGTTTAAAGGTCCCATATTGTACTATAATATGGCTGAAATGCCACTCAGGTGATGTGAATTTTTTTTTTCTGTGATTCACTGCTCTCCCAAACGCACCATTTTAGTGTCTATGTAAATGAGCAAGTGCTCAGCCCTGCCCCTTCCAGGTAACAGCACAACTGAGCAACAAGCCATGTAAAGGTATGTTCTTATATGAGGTCACATTATAGGGAAAATCTAATTGGCTTGTTTAAACCCTGGCCAATATAAAAATGGAAAAAATAATAACAGCAGGGATTTTTTTCTCTCACATTTTTTTATTTATAAGCACACACTGGAAAGTCACACGATTGTCTGAAAATGACCAAAAAGTGAATGTTGCATAATAAGGTTTGTTAAGGGGAGTAGACTTTGAGGTCGGGAAGAAATAAGTTTAGGGTTTCGTGGTTTGAAGTTCTACAGCAAGAGTCATTAATTGGCAAAACACAACATAGTATTTCAGTGGCGCAAACCGAGCAGCAAAAAAAAAAAAAATAAGTACAGCGGCAGAACCAATAAACGAATTAAAACAAGTTGCATTAGGATAAGCAGCGCTAGTTTTCAAAGAGTAGGCAATTCATCACATGCATTTATGTACTGTAAATGATTTTGCTGAAGGCAGCAATAATTGGATATTAGCTCATAAAAAGCAATTGTTTTCTTGAATTATCCTTTTTATTCCCTCTCCTTGGTGTGGTTAGTGAATTGAATGTCTGACTTGTTTCGAAAAAGTGAAAAATGATTAAAGATGAACGGACAAGTCCAATTCAACGCCGTGTCTCATCCATCTCGAGTCAATACGGTAGCTGTATTCAAAATAGGTAACATGAAGCACCACAAACCATAATTGTCTTATTTATAGACATCATAGTTAATTATTCAAATGTAGTAAGTGTAAGTAAGGAATTTTGAGAAGGCTTGAAAAACGGTGCTGTGTTTAGGTTGTTAGGAGGTAGGTTGTCTGAGGTTGTGTGGCAGGAGGGCAGAGTTTCAGCTTCCTATTTTGGGGCAGATGATGTTGCAGTTGCTTGCTTGAGTCAGTGAGGCAAGAGTAATTCAAGTGGGTTACTCCCACAGGATTTAACAACATTCTGCAAAACCACGCACACACAGTCGGTCCATAGGGAACACTCAGACAAACCTACCCTGTGTGTTCCAGCATTTTAGAGCTTATGAATGTATACATTTCCTGCAGTCTGCAGAATACTTTTAATGTGTCGTTATGTGTGTCAGAGACGAAGAGAACAGATACCCGAGTGGGAATTCATTATTTATTATCGATAACACTGCCATGCATTTTACTGCCAAATGAGCAGAATTATTGTGCTACACATGAGGGGACACAAAAAAAGGTAATGCATGTCTAACGTGATAACAGCATTCTGTACAAACACTGAAGTGCAAACTATAGATCGTACAATAGGTTCGCGTTTAACAGATTTGAACTTTATTAAGCTGTTAGGGCTGTTTGTGGTACAGTATTAGGATGTTGGGTGGGGGTGACAGGGAGAACATTTCCCCACAAGGATAGATGTATTTGAAATTGATCGCTGTTCGCTAAAAGGACCTGTACAACTGTATGATTTTATTAAGAACCCAAGGGTTGTTTTGTTTTCTTGGTTATTGATCATAAAGTTAGGGTTTATGTTTATGTGTAGTCATTAATAATTATGTCCTTGGAAGGTCCTCACAAGAAGAGTAAGTAGCGTGTGTGTTTTGGCAAGTCTAGACTCTTCATTCCAAGCTGCTGCTCCTGTGTGGCCTTGTTGCTGTTTTTAGACTTCATGGACAGCTGTCACGCCTGAGTCAGTCCTCTAGTTTTGTCCTCTCTTTTGTCTCCTCTCTGTCTCTCTTGCTCTCTCTCACACACACACACACACATTGCTAAAATGCTGATTGTACTGGATTTACTGGGGGAAAACACTATGACAACGGCCCTCGGAGATCAGCCCCAAGCTTCCTTTCAGACAGTTCTCATAAACGATGGCAGAATAATATTTATTGCAGTTGTATTTTTAGAGCTAATTGTGCTGCCGATGTCGAAAAAAAATCAAAGATACATTCATTAATCAAGAACAAAGATGACCCCTTTTTGCCCCAGAGCTTTCATTCAGCATGACGATCATCACAAGCACTTGACTGTGGAACTAAATAAAGGCTGAACATGATAGATTTTTGCATCTCGGGCTGGAACAATCGGTCGAAATTTCTGCTTTTCCAGCAACTGTGATTCTATTTTGAGTGGTTTGTGAGAGTGGTTGCTATAGAGATGGTGTTAAGAGAGAGAGAGAGAGAGCGTGAGTGTGTGTGTGTGTGTGTGTGTGTGTGTGTGTGTGTGTGGCAGGAAAACCCACTGATGTTACACAAGTCTGTTATCTAAACAGCCCAGTACTATCACATCACATGCATTATTATTATTATTATTATTATTATTATTATTATTATTATTAAGCAATGCTAAATACTGATATAAATCTAAGAAAAGGCTCTCGCTCTCTTTCTCTTTTACATTTATAATATTAGAAATCTTTTCATCTCAAGCAAAACTTTAATCCGCTATCTCAGTAGTCTCTATGCATAAAACTGGTTCTTTGTTTAAATAAAAGATTAAGCATTGTGTAGGACCACATCGCACCACAGATCACAACACAGCACAGTGGCTGGTGCTTTCAGACAAAAAATTTTTTTCGAAATAAACAGAAGATTTCCAGAACAGCTGAAGGAGCTTGGGAAGAAACCCTAAGATTTCATGAGAATTTTAAAGATACACCCTTTGATTTCTTTACATCATTTATGATGTGGGAGCTTAAGCCTACACACTGATCTAATAGGAATATCTGGAATATCATAGTGTTTTTGCTTTATGAATATTAGACAGTATTTTAGATCTGTGTCGCAGGTAAAGTGATAAATGCATATTGTTGAGAAGGAATTAAATGAATCTATATCATGTTTGAGAGCAGTAGCTTGTTAAAGCTCAATGAGACGGAAAGGCCTCTTTAACATCTTACAAAGCATACATAATGTACATACATAACTTCATACATTGTTCCTCTTTAATGGTAACTATTAATAAACAAGGGTTATACAATGACCAAAAAAAAAACAGTGCACTAATATTTTGTTTGGCCGCCTTTAGTTTTAATGATGGTGGCCAATGCATGTGTGAAAATGATTCCGGAAAGAAAAAAAAAAAGTCTGTGCCATCAAAGAAGAAAAACTCCATAGATGTGATACCCTGGTCATTCAGGTCATCAGCTGACTTAACGTTGCCACATAACGTTGCTGAGCCTAAACCTGACCAACTGAAGCCACCAGAGGCTTGTACAGTGGGAACTATGCATGATCAGTGCATCACTTTCCCTACTTTCCCTTTGTCACATTGTGTGTGGAAATGCTCTTACTTTCACTATTAAACATAGCTGTGATTTCTACTAACGATTGTCTATACGTTATTTTCCCAGAGCACATTTTATCCCCTAAAGGGACATGGATGAGGGGAAAATTCCGTTAAAGGAAAAAGAAATTGGGGGGGGGGAAATCTAAGGAAGGGAAAAAAAAAAGAAACATGGGAGGGGGGAACCAGGCCACGTGACTTCCGGATCAATATTCCAGCGCCAATATACGGAAAGGGCAAACTCCGAGTACAAACTGAATGTCTTTATATTTTAGGCCAAGCTGAAAGTAAAACTCGGCTACTCAGAATTCTACACAGTAATTCTCTCCATGTCTGTTTAACAACGCACTTGTAACTGTAATCCGAGTATTATCTTTTTTCGTTTGCTTCTTCTTCTTCTTCCTTTATTTTTTAGTGGTTGGCGGCCAGCTTTTAGGTGCATTACTGACACTCACTGGACTGGATCGGTAACACGCCCCTTCCCGGTCATCGATCAAGTTTCTCATTACTGCCACCTGCTGAACTAAATTGGTAAAACTGAGAGTTAAGTTTTGTGAGATCTCGCGAAATGTTCGTGAGATCTCGCAAAACTTGACGCAGGTACCGTTTTTTTTCTCCATCTCCCCCCCCCCCCCAATTTTTTTTTCCACCTGTGTCCCTTTTGTTTTTCTTCTTCATCAGATTTATTTCTTTTTTTTTCTTTTTTCCCCCACACATTTCCCTTTAAGTATATTTCAGCACAATTTAGCACTAAACTTCCATTTTTTATGTTTTACACCAATTGTCCAAAACAATTTAAATAAATTTATTCCAGTAATTGCAGATCTCCTTAGTTGTTTTCTTTGCCTCAACCAAACCAATAATTTAACCCTTTTTAAACGCAGACTATTTTTTGAAAAGGCAGTATAGATTAATAATATAATTAATATTATAGATTAAAAATAATATAATTAATATTGTATTCTGGATGCCCCTACAGATATTCACACCCACACACCTGACATGAACAAGACATTAATTTCTTATGCAGGTGCATCTGTGAGGTCGCAGGAAATCCCTCTCTCTCTCTCTCTCTCTCTCTCTCTCTCTGTCTTTCTCTCTCTCTCTCTCTCTGTAGTATGTACTGTACAACCTTGTAAAGCATAGTTATAATGTGGAGAACATGGGTGAGTACAAAAAGTTGAGGACAGAGCCTTGTGAATCATTTCTCTTTGACTTGAACTCTCTCTGCTGTGCGTTTTTAAAATTGAGAAGAGCAAAGACATTTTCTGCTGCTAAGGCTTTGGAAGCGTGCCTTTGTATCTCTGATGAACATGAGGATGTGTCTGAGACTGAAGAATGAACTTAAATGAATGAATCCAATTTTTTTCATAGTATTTCTTCTGAAGGAACTCAAACTAACTGAGAGTTGTTTCTCGTGTATCAGACACCTTCACATCTAAAACTGGAAAACTGTCTTGGCCTCTATTCCCTACGTGAGAGATAGGGCGGTATACAATCAAATTGATTCCGTGGCCCACTAAATAAGCCGCCATCCATAAAGAATACAATAAATTAGTCTTTTAAGTCACACCTCCAAGAATATATTTTTGAAGCTAACAAGCATACAGAAGAAATATATTATATGATGAGAAATGGAATGATAGATACAGAGCCGGACCTAGCCTTCTTGAGGCCCCTAAGCAAAATTCTTCTAATTAGGGTCCCTCCTACCCATTTCTGCAAACACACAGTAACACCTGACACCCCACTGCTCCCCACTACACCCCACTTATAAATAAACCCTAACTAAGAATATATAAACCAACAATATATAAAAAATATTATATTCATTCAATAAAATATTCATTAGCTATTCTATATTTTTATATTTTAATAGAATCTTCACATGATACACTTTGTGTTCCCTCTGATTTAACCTTGGCATTTTTAACATAAGCATACGATCCATACTAGACATGTGCAGCTGAAATATGCATAACGTTTTATCATGATTAAATTGATTGCCTTTTGAAGCATTAACAGGATTTTTAAAAAATCCTGTGTTTCTCTGATACGATAAGACGCTAGAGATACCGTGTTTCATTGTAACACTGCGCAGTACTGTACCATGCTGTGATGCTGCACAGCATGGTTAAATCAGTAAGTGTTCTGACTAAAGGAAGCCTTAGTTGTCATTTTTTTAAGCTTCCACTATGCTACATAACTAAACCTCGAATGAGAGAGAGACTAGGCAGGCTAATCATTGTCTAGTATTAGAATTATGTGTGGCTATGAGGAGTGCCATCACATCCATATTGCCTGCACTGATTCTGAGATTGCTGCTGAATCACATAAACGGGTTTTTGTGTGACACACAGCCCAGTTATCTTTTTCGAGCTTCCATTCGAAACATTGTTGCACGTAAGACTGACACAGCCAGAAGAAAAGGCAGCAACCCAGCTAGATTAGCAACAGAGGCAGATGCACACTGCAGCCTAACATCTGGCTTTAACCTGGAAACTACTGGTTTACCAGCATGCTAAAGGGTAATTACACTTCATGCTCTCAAAATGTGACCAATGCCAGTCACTTTGGCATGAAGGGAAAGGACTTTATTATTTATTTTGCGGGGCATTACGCAAATTGCTTATTGAGCATATAGGAAGGTCCTGCCTTTGGATAGATTTAACCTTTGGATAGATTTAAGGTGAAGCAACAGCAAACATTTGGAATTCTAATACTTGTTTGGTATTGAGCCTTGAGCCATCTATATCCTCTCTTGTGTCAGAAATCATACAAGGAAATATAGAAGCTGGCAATCCTGAGGGATGATGGAAATAGATGCATTAAGCAATCACACTTCTATACAGTTCATGTTTATAAATAACTGTTAATGAATGTCTTGATGCTTTCAAAGGAAAAGGTCAGTATATAAGCTCATGAAGCCTGCAGATAAATGTGTGGGCCATCTCTGTGGTAACGAAGGTCATGCCGGCTTTGATGGTTGGACACGTGACCTCAATATGACTTGTGGCACATTTCTTTAGATCGTCCAGCCTTGGCAAGGAACCTTTAAAAGGAAAAAGGTCAGGATGTTGGGGAGTACTGTATATGAAAAAAAAAAAAAACAAGCCAGGGCATCCAAACTAGCTCACTGAAGAGAAAACCAGGAAGGCAGTGGCGGCTGGTGCCAAATTTCTTAAACAAACAAAATTAAAATTAAACTTCTAATAATCACCTGTAAATAGCCATAAGAAGTGCTGGAAAAGCACCGAGTGTAAGTTCAGCTGCTATCTGCTGCTTAACTAGAAGATCGGGTCGATCTGGTCTAAGCTCTTTAACTTTTTTTCTTTCTTTCTGTATTTCAGCAAAGAAATTACAGAATTTTCTCTCATATTTAGCTGGCTTCCACGTCAATCACTATGCAATACATTAACTAACAATCTGCTGACCGTTAATAAGACTCATTGAGAATAGTCCAATCACATGAGCCTAAATATTTAAAAACAATATTGATTCGCTAAGAACAAAAGTGGGAGGGTTCAGGGCGCACAGTGCTGCGTCCCCAAGGACGATTTGAAAAAATC
>JAOVVB010000008.1:8279869-8297645 GCA_028570985.1 Heterobranchus longifilis | reverse complement strand
AATCCATGCTAGATTTCCTTACATTTTACTTGCATTAATGCATTGCGGTCATGCCACACTGAAATGTAAACACTGTCTAATCACAGTCTGAAAGCACCAAGGGGAGGTTTGCATCTATCCAGTGCTGTTTGTACTCTAACATGCATGGACTGTACATAGACACCTATAGTATTCTCATGAAATGTGTGCACAAAAATTAGTTACATTTTGTGAGCAAGTAAGGTTCAGCTGTTAGTACATTCTTAATATGTTGCTGATTTTTCTTGAATTTTCTTGAATTTATGAGCAACAACTCATCTAGGCATCGAATGAGACGGTTATTCAAAGTATATTCTTTCAGAAGGCCCAAAATGATCAGGTCATGACTTTTACACTTTGCTTTAAATCGAACTTAATTCCGTTCATGGTAAAAGGAATGATTTCACAATTCCTAGATGGCCTCAGTATCAGAATTATCTTTAAGGTTTTCACTTATAGTTAAATATAAGTATATTTCACTCTCAAAAGGAGGAAACTCTTAAATAGTACTTCTTTTTACATTTCCAGGTCTGTGCAGTTTTAAATACGATTCATCATGATTCACCGCAAGTTTTGGCGCTGTGATTACGTTCCCATCTTTCCGCGTGTCGGTCCTCACATAGTCAAACCGTATATGTGAGATAGGGGTATAACAGCAGAAATACCAGAGGGGGGGCGGGTTATCCGGGGCGGGGCTTGTAGGACGACTTTCACACACACACACACACACACTTATGGATTGGGAATGACTGCTGTCTGGCTCACGAATGACATAAATTGTCTAAATAACGGATTACATTTTTGAAAATATAACTAAATAACTTAGTACTTATGCATTAATGCGTTAGATTACTCGTAACATCAAAAAAGTAATCTGAGTACTCTAACGTGTTACCCAACACTGTTCTTTAGTCCTACTGCATTAAACCTTTAATCACATAATAATTCATAATTAGTACATAATTTACCAGAGCTATACCAAGAGTAATGCAAAAGGAGGCATTCAAAGTGCACATGTTGGTGGAGTAACTATTCATCTATATGAAGGTATGACTCGATACAGTCTCTAACACAGGGGTTGGATCCTTTTTGAAAATCCTGTTTGTCAAGGTTGATGGTCTCCCACTGCATGGTTTGTCATTCTCCTTCTTTAAACTGTGCGCATTTGCTCTTGTCAGAGGTTTCATCTCTGTAAACATTCTGTAGCGCAGTCAAAAGGCGTCAAAACTGCATCAAAAGGGATTTTCAACTCAGATTCTAGAAATGGGTTCAACGATGGCACAAATGCATCGCTTGGGATGGAGACAGAGTTACTCTACCATGTGCAATTTGAAAGACCCATGTCAGTTAAAGAAAAATATATGTTTCCTAAAAATACATACAAATCGTTAGGAATTTTCTGGGATAAACATTCAGCAGTGTAATTCCTGATATGTTTAAGGACAGCAACATGCTGACGTTCTCGTTTTCGGTTTCTATTACCAAGTATATTTGTATCGGTATATATTTCTGTGTGTCATGCATCTAACAAACATGTATATTCTTCCAGAGTGTATATTTGCAGCTGGTCACATTGTGCAAAACCCTTAAAAGCAAATGCATGCATTCTGCATGAATTGATGCTGTCCTTAAGCATGGCAAGAATTTTACTGGTTAATCTCAATCCTGTACCTTACTTGCAGTATCCTGAATGTGAATAGCATACTTACCTGAAATATCCAGCAGGTGGTGATATTACTCTGTTACTCACTAAACTTGGAATAAGAAGGAATAAGGAGAAAAGAGCAGAATAGTCATGTCTACTGTACATGTGTGACAGCTTTTGATTTGTGTTTTCCTAATGTATCTACATCAAATCATTGACCACTTTTTTGATGGCTGAAGATACTGAAATGAGCATTGCTTTAAGCTTCAAGGTCCAGAAAAGCTGAATGAAGTCGATACAGTAGGAATAAAGGAAAAAAAGGCTTATAAATGGTTGTCTTTTATACAAAAGGTTTTTTTCAGGTTCTACTCCGTACCTATGATTACAACCACACAGTACACACACACACACACACACAGTACACACACACACACACACACATACCAGCCTTCACCAGTGTTTCAGTGTGGCACTGCTACAATGCAGGGATGAAAGTGAACTGCAATGAAATAGGGAATAACATTCACTTATTATGCATTAAATTCCCCACCCCTCAGTCGCTTGTCTGTCTGGCTTTTCTGATCCTTTTCCATATGCACGGGTCCTAACACACACATTCTCTCCAAATCACTCTCACACATGTGCACGCACAGCCCGGGGGTCTAACACCCGATCATCTCTCATTGAAGATGAAACAATCTCTCTGCCTTCCTGTCTGTCTCTGCTTTGCTTAAGCTGGACGCCGGAAATGGGATCAGCTCAGGAAAGAGCCCTTAAAGTCGGGCAGAGCACAGAGCCTCCTGCAACACCCCCTCCCCTGTCTCACGTTTCCTCTTCCTTTGCTCTTCACGTCCCTCGTGCTCCAAAGAGATTAAAAGTTGGACAAACTCAGAGGCTTGAGCAAACTGCATGATTTCGAATAATAAATTCTTTTTTTTTCTTTTTTTCTTTAAAATAAAAAAATTACATTATTTTCAGATTTTTAATTGAAAGATTAAAAGTTATATATGTATATGAATATATATATATATATATAAATATATTCTAGGGCATTTACATTTGTATTTTTTGTACATACATTTCAATAACAGTTTTTTCTTTGAGATGAGTGAACATTTGACAGATGGCTGTTTGATACTATGTTGATTTTGGACCCGGGGTGTATATTCTGCCTTTTGGAAGAGCATTTCTTAACCTTCTGGGTTTTCAGAAATATATATGTATATATCTGCGCATGTACAAACCTTAACTCTAGTTGATTTTACTCTGTATGATGTATATATATATAAACGATGGTAGGTAAATTGTAGGTGAGGAGCAAATGATCTTTCACTGGATGCAAAAGCTTTAGCCTGGAGCGTGCGAGTGATTTCCGATGGAAGATGTGTTTGGCCCCGACTGTGCATGTCTGCTCTGATATTCCACTAAACCTCAGTGTTCACCTTCTGCCCCCTTTAGACTTCCGTTACTTTATACAGGCTCTTAGTACTTCACACCTTTAAACAGAAGCGCTGCATGTGTGTGTGTGTGTGTGTGTGTGTGTGTGTGTGTGTGCCTCAGGTAGCCTCAGGTGCTGTGTGAGTGTGTAGCTCCCAGATGACTCATGGTGTGCTGTTTGCACATGTTCTCCCTAAAGACTGAGAAACATTTCCTATTTTAATTGTCATTTGTTCATCTGGCAGTCATAAATGAAAACATTTTCCCCTTAAGGCCCCTCAGGTAAACTCGCTCTTTGATAGTCGCTCAAAACATATTATATCCCTATACGTTTCCAATGTGTAATATTTCAGTATTTCTTCACAAAACAGTATAGTTTGCTGTACATTTTGGGGCATTTGGGCTTTTTACCTCAAGCACAGACATCTTAGATCTACGTTGTTGTTTTTTTTTCATTAAATTTACATTTCTTCTGAACATGAGCAACCAAAGAGACCAAGCCCTGTATCGCTAAAGCAATCTAAGAATGAAACGGAAGCCTTTTTTTCTTTCTTTCTTTTTAACTGGATGTTTTACTGATAAAGCTGAAATCTGTTCTATCTGAAAGGGCTTCACATTTTTCTCATAGGAAAAAAAAAATGTAAGTCGCACAGGATCGCCATCACTCCTCCAGGACTTCACTCTTGATTTCCAGCTTCTTCAAGGAAGTAGATTTTGTTTGATTGAATTTTTACAAGAGGTGCATTTTTAATTGGTGACATACATATAAAGAAGTGTTTTTTCGAAATTGTTGGAATATAAACCTGCAGCATGAAAATACGTCAAGAATAATAGCATGCCAAGTATACAAACAGAGTGAGAGGGAAAATATTGTGACCCGGTTTAAGAAAAAAGTTCTAAGGCTGTTAGTAAAGTTTAGAATCAGAAAGGCAATGTACATCATCACTCTCGGGTGTACATTATATTTGCTGAAGTGCCCTTTAATCGTGCTCCTCGACGGATCGAGGGACCCTCTCCTTTTAAGCAAGCCATCTAGAGGGAAGACAACCTCCCACACACATGCACACACACACACACACACAGCCCATGGCTGAGGTTTTATATCCCGGCTCCTCTGCTCATCTTCACAGGCACGTTGACTCTGTAACTCGATTTTCTAGGGAGAAGTACTGTCAGGACCACTGGACAAATATTTTACTTTAGTTACTACTTTGTTTGCTTCAATTATTGATTTAAAAACTCTTAACTAAGAAGCCATAATATGGTACAATCTTTAGTGTTTCTAGAGGTATTTCATCATGATTTTGTTGTTGTTGATTTCTATAAATACTCATGAAATAAACCATATCTTAATATTCCTTTTGTGTTTGCTAAAAATGATAGTATTCTGTCTTTATTTCACGTATTTCTACGCAATCGGTTTAATTCCACACTTTGTTTTTCTTTTTGTTTACAAAAATGCAGAACAGTACAATGTACTTTTTGATTTCTAGGAAAAATTTAAAACTTTTTTGTACCTTCAAAGGTAAACATATTACGAAAAAAGGAACTCCACAAGTAGATTAATAACTTTACATTGATCAGCCATCAAGTGAAGTGAATAACATTGATACCTCTTAAGGGGTGGGATACATTAGGCAGCAATTGTTCCACAGAGGCCAGTGTTTCCGACATCAAACAGGCAGTCTGTTCACTATCCAAGCACTAGTGACACTCTAGAATAAGTGCATTGGTGTAGTAATAAGGGCATTGGTGTAGTAATAAGGGCATTGGTGTAGTAATAAGGGCATTGGTGTATGGTAATTTTGACTCTTATAACTGTTCTTTATTCTGCACAATCAAAATTCCCAGGTTTTGAATGTTTGTCAATACCGTTTTTGAGTTCTGCGGGTAGATTTAAGAAAAAAATACCAGGCTGATAAATTCCTGTCTAGCATGCCTACTCTATTGGGTTGTGCTTTTCAATCAATTATGAAAAATATTTCTACAGTGGAAGGTGCAAAATTCTTGAAAAAGCTTACTTACCCATGATAAAGATATCCGTCTAAAACAGCTAAAATGCTGTTACAAATCAGCCTAGACCACAAAGGCATGATATTCATGTGATCTCAAGCTTTACATCACATTGTTATAAATGTCTGTTAAAAAATAAATAAATAAAATGTGTTGCATCCTGTTCCTAGAGCTGGAACTAAAAAAGGCATATCCTAGGGCAGCATGGTGGTGCAGTGGTTAGGACTGTGGCCTTGCACCTCCAGGATCTGAGTTCGAGTCCTGCCTCGGGTGTGGGTATGCGTGTTCTTCCTGTGCTTGTTGGGTTTCAACAAACGTACAGTCCAAAGACATGCAAATTGGGATTGTTGGTGTTTCCAAATTGCCCGCAGTGTGTACCCTGCCATGTGATCAAAAGTCTGAAAAAACAAGTTTTTATTTCATTTCTTTTATACTGCTGCTGTTTACCATCTATTTTGCAGTTAGTTCAGACCAAATAATCTGATTTCCATGAGTGGTGATATTAGACGGAGTGAACCATAACTATATGGTTCACTCCGCTCCCAGGTGTTTTACAGTCATTTCTGACAATACCTGTCGTGCGTGGTGTGGATAAAGTAGGTTGGTACGGTCTGCAGTACCGAGGAAAGAGCAGTAGCCAAAACCTTCATTCAAAACCAGTCACAGACGCACTTTAGCAAGAAAACATATCTGATAATGTTATGTCATTTTACACTTAATAATTTAAAACTTTATTCCTTAATAATTGCTTTTAAGTTATTCCAAATTACCTCCATGTTGTTTTATTTATGGATACAAAGCTAAGGAGCTTTTAACACAAGGATGAATACCAAATCCCTCAGTAATGATAAGTAACGGAAGTTGAAATATAAAGAGAAACTGAAGAGATTTACAGGACTGTCCACCACTTTCATGTATTATTCTCCTCTCCTTTTGACTACAGAGTACAGGTAAGAACTTAAAACTACTTTCACCCGGGTTAATTACATGATCAGTAACTGTCGTCATTAGTATTTCGGTGGAGCAAAATAACCGATTAAACAAACAAAAAAAAAACATTGATAATAAATGGTGTTTGTGGAACTATTGTATAAAAGAAATATCACACTCAAGGTTGTGCTGTTGTGCAAAATATCAGCAGAGAAAAAACTGTACATATGATTCAATGTTACAGGCAGATACATTAATATAACAAAAAAACCATAAAATTGGGTGCTATACTGCACATTCTGTGATACTTAAGTTGATTCACTGCCTTACAAACCTTGCTTGATAGAAAGCCACTCTGAGATTCATGGCTTCCACAGCTGTAATCAAAACCCACAGAGAGTGTAGGGAGAGAGTTTCGGTACAGTACAAACTGTTCCCATCAAAAGAGGCAGTGTGCTACACTGCTAATGCCATCATTCATTAGCGCTCGGACACTTTAACAGCAAGAGAGCTGATTTTAATTAGGCCTGGGGCAGAGACACAGTATTTAGGAGAAACTGCTTCATTATGTAACTACATTGTGTGTATGAGATGCTTTGAGTAAAATATATAGATTAACAACATTGAAGTAAATCATCCTTAACAACAAATTAGTAATCAGAAATACTTTTCCTTATAGTCAGATACAGACTTCACAGAACGATTTAACACAATTCTGTGGTTTGTAATACTGTAGCTCCTAGTGGAGTTATTTTTGTCCAGACAATGAATCAGGCATTGTTGGAAACAGCTATACAGTATGTTGCAGTGGTTTTTTTTTTTTTTTTTTTTTTTTGTAGAAAAGGAAGCATGACATATTATTACCTTAAAATTATGACTTATATTAATATCATCTGCTTATTTTTTCTTATTTTTTTGCCTATATCTACAAAAAAGGTCACTGATTCAGAAAGGTGCAATTATTGGTTAAGGAAAGAAAACAACTAATGAGTTTTGAACTTACTCACTCACTCACTCATCTTCTATACAGCTTTATCCTGTATTCAGGGTCACAGGGACCTGAAGTCTATCCCAGGAGACTTAGGGCATGAGGTGGGGTACACCCTGGACAGGGTGCCAATCCATCACAGGGCACGCACACACGCCAACTACAGGCAATTTGGGAACGCCAATTAGCCTATCTTTGGACTGTGGGAGAAAACCCACCAAGCACAGGGAGAACATGCAAACTCCATGCACACAGAGAAGGGAATCAAGCCTGGCCTGGAATTGAACCCGGACCCTGGAGGTGCAAGGCGACAGTGCTAACCACTACACCACCGTGCCACCTTTTGAACAAACTAATTTACATTATTATATTTGGAAGGATACTGCTGAACCACCTTCCTTTGTGGTAAAAATGTGGTCGAAAGAAAAATCATGAATGGAGATCTTGGTTAAGATCTTGGTTAAGAATCGACAGTAGGAATCAGAGCTATGTTTAGTAAGAGCACTTCCGCACACACAATCTGATAAGAACTCACATGACTGGGACTAAACACCTGTGTGGCCTTAAAAAAAATACTTGGTACTGAGGCTTATGGGGAAAAGGCTTCGGTTTACTATGCAACATAAAGACTGGACTTTGAAGGTCATGTGGCCTGATAAATCCAGACTGACCCTATTCCAGAGCAATCGGTGCGTCAGGCTAAGTAGTGCCCACTGTACAAGCCTCTTGAGGCAGTGTTATGATCAGGGGTTACTCAAGTTGGTCAGGTCTAAAGTCAGCAACATTATGAGGCAATAAAATAAAGTCAGCGGACAACCTGAATATACTGAATGACCAGGCTATCAGTGGAGTTTTTCTTCTGCCTTCTTATGTCTGTATTCCATGACTCAAATTGTGAAGGCTGTGTGGTGTAATCAATGTTAAAGGTGGTCAAGGTTTTGGCCAAGTAGTTTATAACTTAAATGAAATCCATGAAGTGATGTTTGATAACAACTGTAATTACTATTTAAAATGTAATAGTCATCAAAGGTCGTGTGGGTTATAACAGTGTAGAACAGAGGGTTTCTCTTACAGAAAGTGCTCCAGACTTTGCTTTTATAGAAGGCTAAGAACCCATTACCATCGCAAGAACCCTTGAAGAACCATTTGGCTGTAGAGAATACTAATACGAGGATGAGTCAGTACTCCATTTGTATTCTGCCTCAAATTCAAAGCAACTCTGAATAAAAGCTTCTGCTCTATAAATAAATGTATTTTAACATTCTGTAGGCTATTGAATAGTCTGATCTAATCTTAAGAACAGCTTTTGTCTCTGAAGGATTTGGCCCTCATATACAGTCTGCAGTGTTTACTAAATATGAAGAAAATAAATGTGGAAGCAATACTTCTGAGGCTGAATGGAAAAATAAATATTTTACACAATATACTCACTATAATAAATATAAGATAAATAAATACTTAATCAAATACACAGAAAATGCTACAAACCATGCCCAGACTAGAGGAATGTTGCTTTTAAACCATCTCTGAAATCTTCTTTCTAGTTCGTACTTCATAAAATTCCCAGAACTTTCTAGAAGTTTGGCTGGGAATTCGAACCTGGTTTAGACTTCTGAAGGCAGCATCTGCAGAGACACATGGTGTGACCAGTGCCGCTGGCCAAAAGCAGAGAACAATATCATTATGTGCATGTGGGCCTGCATAAATCTACATAAAATCTTTTGATCATCTAAATAGTCTAAAAAAATTGCAACATATGTGTGGCTTTGGAAAACAACAACAAAAAAACAACAACTTTAAAACCAAAACCAGCAACTTGCTGCATCCTGCACAGTCTAGATGATAAATATATGTGTGAACTTAAAAGCAGTTAAAAGCTTCTAATGTCATTTTTATTCTTAGTTCATTAAAATATCATGTTTTGGGAACATACTTAAAAGCATTCTCTTTAGGTTATTGTGTGCTCCAGTACAATAGACATATATACATGGAGTTGAGGTCATTTAAAAGATGTATTTGACCAAATGAACAAATGCATAAAAGAATTGTAATAAAATTAAATTTTGATAACCTATGGCCATGTGTTGTTATCAAAAAGCAAATAAAATCTTTATTATATAGGTTAAAAAAAACAGAGCGGTGTGGCCTGTTATGTAAAAGGTGGAAGGCTTCAGTCGCATGACAAGTATGCCCCCTAGTGGTTAATTTGGAAACTATGTCTCTGTCACTGTAGAAAGCATACAGTAAAGCAGTAGTTTACAGTATAAACTAGTGATGGGATTCTCCAGGTACCATCTGATACGATATTATCACAACACTTAGGTGCTGATTCGGTTTGTATTGTGATTCTGTACTTATCACAATTTTATAAATATCCCGGTTTGATATTATGAGGGGTATTAAAAAAATTGAGATTATCTCCGTTCATAAGGAAGTAATTTACTCATACGTCCTCCCTTTTTAAAACCTAGAATTCCCTATTGGCGATCTTGCCCCTGGGGACGAATTCTCGATGCACAATGCTGCGAATGTCAAAAAAGACAATGAGCATAAACTTGGACGAGCTGTGGACCTGACTCACTTTTTTAGCTCATGAAGATGATGGGCTCCTCCACTGTGAGGACTGTTGCTCGGTCTCAGGGTCGTAACCATGCACCCAAGTTTCATCACCGGTAATGATCCTCGACATGAAGTTACAGAGTTCTTGGTGGACTTCGACACAACGTTCTATCTTCTCAGCAGTCTGGGGACAAACTTGGCAGCAACATGGCGCATGTTCAAATTACACATGAGGATTGCCTGGACACACCGACAATGGCAACAAGGTTGTGGATTGTTCTCCGACGATCTTGTCAGGTTGAGCTCATTGAAGGTATTCCTGATCACTCGTCTTCTTCCAGTGATGTTCTCCCATTCTAGACGCGCGCGGGCCACTCGAACGTGAAAACACCTCGAACGACTCATTGCAGCATCGCCTAAAACTTGCCGAGTCATGCCAAACGTCTCTGTGGCAGATTTGCCCAGCGTCATGCAGAATTTCCCATTTTTTCTTTGTTCCAACTTGCCATCCATGATGAAAAAGTAACGCACGTATTCAGAATAGCAGCAGTCGCATAGCTCCCGATGTACACCGAAGTATACCGTCTTTTGGCACACTGACTTATGGAGGTCGGTGCTCCCTGCGACTGTGCGTGGTCTTGTTACAAAACTAGTCTTGAAACTTTTTGATACCACTCGTCTATCTTTTTAGCAGTTATTCTAAACAAACTGACTTCCAATACCCATACAGTGTAGAGCTCACATAATTGTAAGATTATAGAGCAAGCAAATGCAAATATAGATAAATTAAAAAGTCATTTTGAAAAAGGATTTTGGACTCAGTGTGGCAATACATGTAGTTGGTATCTATGCCCATTCAACTTGAACTAAATTATGGTAGAAATGTGTAGTACTATGCTTCATCTAAAGATGCCAGTAGATGTACCATTGTTGATGCCATCATCTGACTGTCAGAAGAGAGGCATATATTTTCATGTTGGAAGCGCGTGTACATTTTTTAAATTTTACAAACCTGGTGAAAATTCAGCCTTGTGTTCTAGTCAGCTTTGGGTTTCTGCCATCTCTCGTCCTGTTTTATTCTCTTTTTTTTCCTCTCAACCTTTAAAGACGGAGACCAAATCCCCAACAAAACCATGGTGGAAAGCACTTGAAGCTAAACAACGTATCCTCCACCTGTCCTCTGTTAAGCCCCTCTCTAGGCCTACTCTTTACTTGGAGAGCTCATCCTCAGTGAAAACCTTTACAGCGATCTGCAAACAGTATCTTTCTGAACAAACATGTTGTCCTCGACGGTTTCACCACAGATTTCTTCAGAACATTTCTTCCCAGAGGAATCCCATTTGTCTTGTTCATGGCTTTTCCTTTTTCTTTAACAGATAATGATTTATGTGAGTTTATTAGATGATGAACTTTAAATGGATAGAAGAATCGTGTAAAGAATAACAGGTGGATTCTGGAGCAGGCAGTACAAGGGTTTGGTTTTTCTCCCCAGAAGTTCTCAATTTTGGAATAGCTTTTTAGAAATGGAAGATGTTAGGTGTTTAAGTGTTGCCAGCTAGTCGATTTCCAACATTTCTTATGAAAGCACTTGACACTGATGGTGGATTAGTAGCTGTACCTTAAACTTGACCACCACAGCCCGTGTTTTGGCAGCTCATCAGACAAAACCTGATTTTTCGGCTGGGTACGTAGTCAACACTTATCTCCATGTTATTTTTAATTTCTATCTAGTTATCAGGGTTTTTTTTTTTTTTTAACAGCTCTAGGGCTCAGTTGAACTATTATATAGGCTGAGGTGAGTCTACAGGGAATCTTGAGCTCTAGTGGTGGAGGTTCACTGGCATGTGATCTTTTCCATGACACTTGAACCACCTTATGGAAGGCTTGATGGTCATCTCATGAATTAAATAAGATTTAGAGGAAATATGCAGAAAATTATAGACTCTTGTCAAATGTGTCAACTTTTCTATCTGTTTTACCCAGTCACAGGCAAAGTGAACGTAAAATCTCCTTTCTTTTCTCTTCTTGCTTGCAAATGCTGTAACAGAGACCACCTGAGGAAAAAGGCAAATCTGCATCTAAAAGTTAGACAACACAAAAACAAGAGACAAGCAAAAGTTAAGCAACTTTTTTATGTCATACATAAGACCGCTTGAATATAGTACAAAGGGTTTGTCCATTTTTGCCGCTCAGTAACATTTTACTTTACACAGAAAGTCCTGATCGTACAATCTGTGGATAAAAGGTACTTATCCTTCTGTCATGCTGTTCAGCTCTGCAGTGCACACCAGATGTCCTGGAACCAAAGGGAGGAAAAAGTGGAGACTCTAAAGTGGGCGTGGCCGGGGATCGGGGCAGGGAGGGGAAAGCCGCAGTGGGGCTTTGCGCTCGTCCTGGGGTAGTCGCAGTTATGGGACTCGGAGTGAAGAGCCGATGTTTATCAAGGATGCGCGGTTCGAACTGTTGAAAAAAATACCGCTGTGCACTTTGCTACATGCACCTCCAGCAATAGCCTACATTCAGTTTTCACATGGAACCATTTATTGAAGCGTGTGCCAAATTAACACAACAAAAATATCTCCTGTACTAGGCATACATAATCTCTTATGTATACGAATATATGAAAACACTGCCGTCATTCGGATTTGTAGACACACATCCACACACTATACCCTGTCTATTATATTTAAGGTATGAAGAGCTACTCTCCTGTTAGATTTAAACCCTAGAGTTTTGCATTTGTACTGGCATTGTCAACTACTTTGGGCTGGAAGCACTGATACCCATTTGACTACCACAGAGTTCCACTGCATGGTCACCAAGCTGACTTAAATGTACTCAAAATACCATTAGGAAAAAAGTAGTGAGTTCTAAACTTCCTTTATTTAAAAAAATATAAATATGTACATAAATTCTATTTCAGCTATTAAAATGGGGTCACAAAGTAAACACCTGAAGCCTGGTTTTTTTTTTTTTTTTAAGTTTTTTTTTCTTCTTTTTCCATGGACTCCTCCCATTAGCTGTCCTTTGCTGCTGGCCAAGAACAAGAACCCTATAGGACCATTTACCTTGTATTTATAGGCATCAATCACACTCACGTGGAGAAAGAGAGAGAGAGAGCGAGAGAGCAAGAGGGGGAGCGTGAAAGCAGGACGGGATATGAAGAAACCTTCAGTGAAAAAGCGAAAAAAGGAGAAGTAAAAGCGATAGAGAGAGACGACTTTAGTAGAACAGGCTGTGCTCACACACATCAACCCTAAACTCCTGAGCCACCAAGAGCCCGAGCTGGAACAACCTCTTTCATCTGAGCTTGGGAAGGTTGGATCTGAACTCACAAAATCGCTTGCTGAGCAGGCAGGGGCTGTACATTTTGCTCGGTGCACTTTCGGCACGGTATGTTCATGAGAGCACGATGCTGTACACTTAAGGCAGTGGAACCCAGAAAACGAGGCACCTCAGAAACCGGCGTCTAACTGGATCACGCAGCGCACCGCTCCTCCTTGTCCTCACGTTGAGTTGCTCAGTGGCTACCCTGGAACCCGCAGAGCAGCCAACGGCATGGGCATCGACCCTCCCTCCACCTCACAGAATGAAGCAAATCTAAATTCTACAACACAAGAGGTGTGTTTCTGTTGTTTTACATGATTTTCCGGTATCAAAAAAGGGGGATGGGGGACGGATACTGTTCGGTATCCAGCTCTCAGTAAATATGCCGCATTGACAACAGTTCCAGTTTCAATAAAGCAATAGATACAGCCATTTTACTGACATTTAAAAAAAAATCTGATACACCTTGTTTCAAAGTGCACAACTGCTACATTATTGGTTACAGACATCTATGTGCTATAAAAAAAACTGCTTTGGTACAATAAATTATCAAAAGGGAAAATAAACTCTCCTAAAATTCACAGCATAATTGTGAGGCAAAATAAGCAGTCACACAAACGTCTGCATGTTAAGATTTCCAGGGTTTAAAACAAAAATTAAAAAAAAAAAAAAGTGCAGAGGCTTAAAAGTAAATTACATGCTATAAAAAACAATGAAAGTAAAATAAAGCAAAGAAGAGAAAGCAAGAAGAAAAAAAAAGCAGTAAGGGACATGGTAGTAGCTGTTTCCATTCAACTTGCAATACTACTTCTGTGAATTAATTAACAAGGCCAGAAGAAAAAAGAAGGGGGAATAATAATAAAAATAAAAAAAAAAGACTCCCAAATAGTAGATTTCTAGATAAGGAAGGCCTCAAATAACCACTCTCATACTCTGATTCCTATTTATTATGTGTAAAGACATATGTGTATTCCAGATTTTTAAAAAATACAGGAAAGCTATCTTCCCCAGTTTAAGGGTAAATGTCCAGCTTCTCTTCATTCAGTGCGTGATAAGGCCATTTTTCAAACGTGCTGTCCAACGCTGCCCAGTACCAGGCTCCTGCCCGCTCCACTGCCCACTCTAGAGCTCGTCACCAAACAAACACCAGTAGACTGCTGCTCTCGGACACACACAGCCCAGGAGCGAGACGCAAAACTGCACCCTCTACGGGAGAGACACCCCACACTCTGCCTTTTAAAGGAGACACTTGCGCCCTCTATACAGCATGCCTGCTCTCTCTAGTGCTGCTGCTCTTCTACACTCAGAATTGCACATGAAAAAACACAAGCCTGTTGAAAAAAAGGAAGGAAAAAAAATGGCAGTTGAAAGAGTAACCATTGGTAAAGATTTTCTGTTGTTTTTAGACCACATTGGATTTCTGGGTGACTACAGGCAGAGAACCGTCCATTTTCATGACCACTGGACCTTCTCCCAGACCTTAAATGGAAACTTAATTTCACGGCTGCCAGGAAGGTGCATATGTTAATACTCAATTTAAAAAGAGCTGAGTGAAAAGGAAATAATGTATGATTATATCATCTTTTAATAATAAAATGAAATTCAGTTGAAAAATGTTCCAAGCCAAAAAAAGGTAACTGACTGAAACAGAGGCCTCCAGCAAGTGAGCAGAGAAGAGTTTTGAGCGCGTATGCGGCGTCAGTCGTCATCTCCCCTTCTCTTTTACAGCAGCTTTTTAATCTCTATGCACTTATTCAAAAAAAACAAAAAAAAACAAACAAACAAACAAAAAAAAAAACACCAGCGTATTTCTTTTTAAAAAAAATTTAAAAAACCAAACAAACAAAACAAAAAAAAAAAAACAACACACACAGAGGGGGGAAAAGCGGTCCTCTCAGTGTAGTCAGGAGCTGGCCACTGAGCTCTGCTGCACGCATACACCAGCCATGGGTGAGTCCTCACGGTCCAGGCCCTGGCGCAGGCCCATATGAGTCTCGGCTATGTAGCCCGAGTTCGTAGAGAGTGGGTATGCGGCATGTCCGGCTGTGCCAGTTTCCTGGCGTGGGTTGGAAAAGGCGTGCCCGTAGCCTATGCCTAGTGGCAGCGGGCGACTCTGGTAGGCCTGGTGGGGGTGGTGATGGTGGTGGTTGCCTGTAGACGACGAGGATGTAGATGAGGACGAGGCCGAGGAAGACAGCGAGGTCATGGACAAGTGGCCATGCGAAACCTCCATGGAGTCCTGCGTGGAGGCGCCGCTGTGTGAGGGCGAGTAAATGCGTGGGCGTGGGCGTGCCGGGCCTTGCCCGTGCTGACCGTGATGGGCGTGGGGGTGGTGGTGATGGTGATGAGAGCTGTGTGGGTGGAGGGGTTTGGGCTGATGGGGAGGCAAGTGGAACGTGGTCTCTTGGACTGGATGAGTCTCTCCGGCTGCCTGCTGGAGCCCATCTCCACCCACCCAACCCAGGGAGGGCCCAAACGCCTGCCTTGCCTGAGACACATAGCAAATTAGATAAAATTAAACATCAAGAAGAGGGGGGGGAAGAAAAAAAAAAAAAAAAAAACAGGAATGGAAACAGAAGCTTTTATCCTAACAAAATAAATAAAGCATGCCGGTATCTCTTAAAATCTGTGAACAGGATTTTTTTTTTAAATCCAGGATGCTTTAATCATTGCACTTTGCTGAAGTGGAAAATCTCAGCTTTAACAGCAGTCCAGTTGCCTAACCATGTACCATCTTACCGGACTCAGTATCAAGTCATTAACTGATATGAGGAGTCTAGAGTCTATCTTCATGACCATGATTAATGAGGCTGAGTAACACATGCGTGCTCGTTTGTTTGTACCTGAGGGCAGAGGTTGTGGCAGTCCATTCCTACAGCAGCACTGAAATGGCCTCCACTTAGCCGATGGGTAGGATCAGAGCGGGCACGCCCACTGGTGCTCGTTCCAGAAGAACCCCCTGAGAATGGATCAAAAGCACTTTTATTTGGCTTAATACACGCTTTACTACTAGTTTTGACTCTCTAAAGTCCTGAAAATTATGGTTAATGTCATTTACCCACTGACAGTAACAGTATTATAAACTGTCAGTAAATTCAACAAGAGTTGTCACACTTTACAAAAGAAAAAAAAAAAAGAATGATGGACAGAAATACAAAATGAACAAATCACACAGACCCAGGCAGTAAAAAGACAAAAGCAAGAAACTGTGACCATAAAGAGAATCAAAGATAGTAGTAGTCATACTTATAGGCATTAAACACTTTACTGTTTCAGTAAAAGCCTAAGCATACAAGTGTGATGTCTGCAGTGGTGTACCTGAGCTGGAGGAGGTGCTAGACGTGGTTCCAGAAGATTGAGACTGCTCCAGTGCCGGGCTTGTAGACACACTGCTGCTGGTGTTGGTGCCCTCGTCAGCAGTCTTCTTAAAGAAGCTGTGCTGCAGCGCATAGTACGGTTGGATGCGGCTCTTCGGGTCATAGTCCAGCATCCGCAAGATCAGGTCCTTGAATTTCAGATAGTCAGCGACGGCATGGCCTGACTCGCCCGCTCTCCGGCCGCCTGGCCCCCCAGCCTCCACACCCAGAATATTGTGCAGTTTACGTGAGCCTGCCGGCTTATACTGCAAACACAAACAAACAAACAAACAAAAAACAAAGTGATCAGTAGTATTCAAAACTAAATAAAACTACAAGAAGTGGTTGTAGCTGTGCAGTTCATATTTGTTTGATGCTACAGAAGTCAAAACTGATGAACCAGGTAATATGACTAATGACTGAGACTGAAAACACACCCTTTTTCCATCTTTGGTCTTCTTTGCGCACCACGTGCTATCAGACATCTTCTCGAAGAACTTCCTTGCTTTTGGTGCCTGTTCCAGTATATGACTGGGAGGGACCCCCAAGACTTCCACTATTTTATTCATTTGGTCCACCTGGGGAGAAAACAAAAAGTATCACACACAAATCATATATAAATAAATAAAGTCTGGATTTTCTTTCATTTCTTTAAAATCATTAGGAAATGATACGTCACTAGTAAATTGACTTTTAAATTTAAGTATCTACTTTATTTAGCATGTAGCATGTGTGTGTTTACAATGAACAATTATTTCATTATATACTCTATATCTGTAAATTACACTCATGCCATATAGGAATCATCTTCTTTGTCTTTCGGCTGTTCCCTTTCAGGGGTCGCCACACCGAATCATCTGCCTCCATCTAACCCTACCCTCTGCATCCTCTTCTCTCACACCAACTAACATTATGTCTTCTTTCACTGCATCCATAAAATTCCTCTTTGGTCTTACCTTTACCTACCTGCCTGGCAGTTCCAACCTCAGCATCCTTCTACAAATATGCTCACAATCTCTCCCCTGAACATCAACCACCTCAATCTGGCCTCTCTGACTTTATCTCCAAAACATCTAACATGGGTTGTCCCTTTGATAAACTTATTCTTGAACCTATCCATCCTCGTCACTCCCAAAGAGAGCCTCAACATCTTCAGCTCTGTTACCTCCATATGAATACTGCAATCAAATACTTTATTTTTTTTATTATTAACTGTGGAATGAAAATGCACATTAAAAATGAAAATAAAAATGCTTCAAAATGAAATTCGCCCATGTCTGTCTTCTCATGACAAGTGTAGCTCTAATAGTTTTAAACACCTGAGCACACATTTACATAAGGTGATTTTTGAGGTAAATGTAGAAAGAAGCACATCATAATTGTCTTATTGCAAACTGTAAGCATGATATAGATGCAGCAAACGATGACAGTTTTTTTTTTAAGATGACAAGGTTGCCACTTCGCTACATGACCATGCAACTAAACAACATAAAAAAATTTTAA
>JAOVVB010000008.1:8265873-8279769 GCA_028570985.1 Heterobranchus longifilis | reverse complement strand
TTTAAAAAATTATATATATATATATATATATATATATATATATATATACACTCCATGAAAAAATAAGTTACGTGAAACTGATATTAAGACATATGCTTAAATCCCTTCCCCAAGGTCTAGAGATAGCATGCACGTTGTAATGATGTGTACCTCATTGGCTCCACTAAACAGAGGCTCTCCAGTGTGCATCTCCACCAGAATGCAGCCCAGTGACCACATATCTATAGCCAGGTCGTACGGCATACCCAGCAGCACTTCAGGGGAGCGGTAGAAGCGGCTCTGAATATACTGGTATATCTAAAATTGTAGAAGAGAAAAGGATTTCAATGCTTACGTAAGATTAAATCAGACCAAATCATCAAACTATCACAACTGCCCCTTCTCTTGGCCCTTTCTCAGATTCTCAGTGCTCATTTGGCTTTCCTTCTTGATTATTATTAAACACGTCAGCACTAGACAGATACAAAGCATCACAAGCATAAAATACAGGAATTTAATGAAATAACCAGTGACTATAAGGCCCTGGTCACACACCCGTTGTCCCAGTTGGCAGGAGCTGCCAAAGTCGACGATCTTGATGGCTGATCGCTTGGGGTTGCAGAGCAGGATGTTCTCAGGCTTGAGGTCACAGTGGATGATGCTGAGCTCAGGCGTGGCCAAGAAGAGCAGTGCCGTGCACAGCTGCTGCGCAAACTTCCGCGTCAGGTTCAGCGATACCCCGCGGAAATTTGTGTTACGAAGCAGGTCATACAGATTGTAGGACAGCATCTCAAACACCAGACAGAGGTGGTTCCGAAACATGAAGTGACGCTTTAGGTGAACTGAGGACAGAGAGTGGACGTCAATATAACAAGCATAAACAGATTATTACACATAAAATCCACATACACATATAAACATCTGGTCTCAAATCTCAAATAAATGTTAAACTCTTTAAACTCGATGACCAAGCCTTTTTTTCCCCCCTCAAAAACACTAGATGGCAGCACCAGCCATCAAAAGTAAGCAGTAGCTAAGCTGGTCTTCTCTGGCCTACAATACAACAGTGAACAGTGGCTGTTTAACACTTTATTCAGTTACAGCCCTCACAGACTGCACACTCTGGGTATGTTAGAGATGTCATTTAAAACAAAGATGTGTTACCTATGTAGTATTTCATCTCCGTGTCATGCTTGTTCATGAGCTCCAGGAGCCGAACTTCGATCTGTGCTTGATTCAGAAAAGCTTTTTTATTCTTTATGATCTTAATGGCAACCCACTCCTGCTCCAAGCGGTCGTAGGCCTTCACAACCTGCCAGCAGGGAGAGACAAACACCACTGAACGTCGGTTTATGACCATGCAAAATTTGTTCATCCAGGACTGTCGGATGTAATCTCATGCATGCATTTTTTCCAAAACACTAGTCTCGATTCACACCCACCTGTCCGAAGGAGCCTTTGCCTATTAATGAATCGATTTCATAGCGATCCAACCATTTCTCGCCATTTTTAACAATGTAGTCGAAGTTGTCGTCATCATAACCGTCATTGTAAATTTTCCTCTCTTTCTTATTACTAGAGTCTTCCCCCTGTCCCTGTTGATGCCGTCGCTTCTTTTTTGCATAGTAAACCTGATAGCAGGAAGAAAAAAAATGGACGTTAGCAACTCGTGCATGATCCGGGAACCAACTCGCGACACAAGCTTTAGTACAAGCCTTTCACGGTCATGTGAATAGTGTTAGGGTTCGCGCCCTCACCTCATTGATGTGTTTGTAAGTTTTGATCAATTCGATGGAGAGCTTTCTTAAGGGAGCTGTGGCCGGATCCCGAAAGCACTGGGGGATCCGCCTTTGTAACATCACCACATCAGCAGTCACCTGATCAAACACAAACACGGACGATTACACCCACCATACCATCACTGTTTGGGTCTAAATTCAGTCTTTTGTAAATCTTAACAATACTAAAATATTGGTTTTAAGTTACTGTTTATAACATCCCAAGGTATCAAGCCTTAAAAAATTAAAACTATTAAATGTTGCCTAATATTCAACAAGGTAGAATTAGATAAAAATTGAGAGATAGTATAAAGAAAGTATGGCTGTAAAATGGATTAACTGTGTGTGCGTGTAGAATTAAGGGAGCCATTCTATATCACAGGATGTAGGCACAGAATAAGTATTATGACTTATTGATTATATGATTTGTGACTTATTGATATGACATATTCTGTATGGCACAGAATCATATTAAGCTGTAGATAAATTCATTATCATAGAATGTATAATGTATAAAAGCAAACAGCAAAGTGGTCAGGACCTCATGTACTATATATGGTGTGTGTGTGTGTGTGTGTATATACCTGGGTGGTGTTGAGCTGCGGGGCCTGGGGGCCGTAGGGCAGCACTGAGGCCGGCGCGTCAGCGCTTGCCTGGTGGCCGTCACTGAACGGCGGGTGAGAATGGGGCATCTGCGCAGCCATCTGCACGTCTGCCGCATTGAACGAAAACGAGGGAGCAAGCCGGACAGACGAGGGTTTGCATGCTGAGGTCTCTCCTCCTGTAATGACACACACATAACAGAATCAGGATAATAGATCCGGGAGGTCGTCAGTACAAGTGAGATGCAGTATTAACAATAATATTACATTACTGAAACACACCAACTCACATTTAGACACCGATAGCATTGGATCGATCACAAGGGCAAGCAATGCCTTGAGAACTATGGCGAGGAAATGGGTATAACTGATATTCAACAATTTATCAACTTTAGGATACATCCCAAGGATTAAACCTTGAGTACAGCCATAGCCTTAAGATATAAGTAACTACAAAAAAAAAAAAAAAATGTCTACAGGTACACAGGTTTCTACTCTCAACCAGAAATCACTCCTGAAAATCACCTCCATCACCCTCTACTCTACTAACCATCACAACTGCCTATAATCCTGTCCTTCATGACCTGCATCACAGCAGGAAAGCCAGACAAACCATACCAACATAGTACTAGTTTGTGGTGACCCAAACAACACACCCAGTTAGTGCCCTCTAGAGGTAAAATGATGAGTCGTTAGAGGGCTGTTATTGTCTTCTCTCATAACTCCGCGTTTGCAACAGACCAAAGACATGCTACATCACAACATAATTGAGCATGCTCAATTCCTGCCAATGCCAGGAAGGTCCAATTTCTTCTTTAGCGAGCTGGGTCTGCCTCCGTAACCTCCGATCAGGTTACAGTACATCCAAAAAAGCACGGACCTAAAACAGGAGCGTGTGATCATGCTTTTGTCATACGAATATGCCCAGCACTTGCTTCAGTCCTTATAAGCAGACCTCCTACATACTTTTATTCATTCATTTTTGTATTTGTAGTTAAAGTTTGTATTTGAGGGGAACATGAGGATTCAGTGAACAAAAACATAATATAATAAAGAAATTATAAAAAAAATATATAAAATACATGTAATGAATTTTGACATGTGGATAAATGGATTGTGCACTTAATAATGTATTTCTTCTGTGTCAACATTTATCACTGAAACTGAATTAATTTAAACAATCCAGAAGCACTCTATAGCTTATGATCGCAACTTCCACAGTTTAATACCTGCTATTTAATGTGGTCACTTTGAGTTATTTCAATGCTGATTCTACAAGCTACATAGAAATATTAACGCCATGTAGAACATGTTTGATTTGCAAATATAAAAATCATACCAACCAAGTTGAAGTAATACTGGGGGCATGGCAAAATACAGTACATGTACACTCCGTCATTCATTCATTCTTTATACTGCTTAGGGTCACAGGAAGTCTTGAGCTTATCTGAGGAGACTCGGGCCAGGAGACGAAGTATACCAAGGATGGGGTGCCAATCCACATACACATATACATAGATTCAAGGCAAATATAAGCTTTCTTCCTATAAGCTTTTCTTTCTGGAAAAACTTTGTTTTGGAAAAACAAAACTTTGCTTCTACATTGTTCCCAATTGCCTCTGAACCATCCTTGTTTTCTGTTCACGGCTAACGCGAGCTCGGAAGCTTACTAGCTTCCAACACAAGATTGAATCCCCAATCCCTCTCTAATCCCTGATTGAGGACACTATTTGGTATGTGGGACAAGGGATTGTACAGCCTACATAGCACACTAGGATGTTAGCTGAGATTTAACAGTGAAATAAGTGAAACTAAAAAGGAAAGTTTCTTAGGACTGTCCACTGCCTCTATGGTTTATTCTCCTCACCTTTGGTTACATGGTAGTGGTAAGAATTGCAAACTTTCACCACTGTTAGTTCACCGCGGTTAGTTAGTTCAGCCAGTGGATGAAGGATTTGTGTTGGTGAAGCAAAATAACTATTAAATAAAGAAACAAATAATAGTCTGTCAATAATACGTTGTTTGTGCAACTGTTGCATAAAAGCAATATCACACTTAAGGTTGTACTGATATGCTGGGTTATCAGCATGGCGGTGATTCCTTCTGCACTCAAGCTGCACCCTGGGCATGAAATTGCTTGAATATTTCTCAGCATGTTACATTATGTACACATTTGTTAAACTTGTGCTGCATTTTGTTTTAAAAACCCACAAAGAACTGAGAGAGATACAACATTTTTAATGCCAACAGGATGACAAAAATAGAACGAAAAAAAAAAGAAATTTTACTGATTTAATTAAACCTACATTAACATTTATTTGCTGCATTAAATCATAATTTCCAATTGTTACTTTAAATGATAAAAAAAATTAATGACTCTAGACTTGTAGATACAATAATAGTTTATTAGACACACTCCTTCACTCATTCTCTATACCTCCTATCCTTTACAAGAGGCCTGGATCCTATCCCATGGGCCTTTGGGGCACCAGACATAATAGAGCCTGGACGGGGTGCCAACCCATCACAGGGTATAGTTTATGACACAATATAGATAAATCCAAACTAAAGAGAGGGGAAAAAAAAAAAAATGTTAAATTGCAAATGGTCTTATAAGGAGAGACCAGAGAACGCAAGTGAGAGACGTCTTTGTGAAGCAAAATTCTCATAAAAGCTCAAATGCGTCTGGAAAAACTAAAGGTTACGTGCTGTTTGGCGAAACTTTTTTAGCTCATGAACCATAACCAAAGCATTTATTTTAATTCAGTAACTTTTAGAGCATGTCTTTCTTTCCACCAGAAACAACTGGTAAGAATCATGCCTATAGGATTCTAGTAAAATAAGCAAAGGCTTTACTTAAATTAGTAAAAAAGAATGAAAATACGTCCATTTCAGATCACATTTCTGACTTTTAAATACTACTTTAATCCTTAATTTTTTCTGCTCATCACTTTTCTATAGTGTCTACTATCTACATGTTCTACATGTTACCTACAACAAATGTAAATCAAGAAACAATGAGATGTTTGCTTACATAAGGCCGTGACACTATTGCACATCGACATGTTTAGCATATTAAGTTAATCTTTGTGTCCCCATGATCAGAATATCAAAGGACGACAGTACGGTACGGTCGATATCAACGGAATAACATACAATAGTTTCGAAACATACAATAGTTTCTACAAGAGAAGTCAGAGGCTCTCAGCCACACACTCTTTTTGCCAGGTGCCATTGTATAACATGAGGGAGAGAACAAGCTCAACTGGAGCAGTGTGTGTGTGTGTGTGTTTGTATGACTCAGCTGGTTCTCCATCACTCTCCAAACCGAAGAGCTCAACAACAGTACCACAGGATCTATACTTGGAATGAACACACACACACACACACACACACACACACACACACACACACACACACACACACACAAACAAACACACACGCGCGCACACAGTGGTGTTTCAGAACTACACTTCCCATCTCTCAACACACACACACACAACACAAGCGCACACACATGCACACAAACCCACAGCTCGAACCATCCTCCAGCATCCCTACAGTATTACATTATTGAATCAAACTGTATCAGACAAACGAGATGGCGTGGCCATACACACTCGCACACCTTAACAGTTAAGTCATCTGGGATTCAAAGGGGATTTTTCATTTGAACCTCTTTACTATTATTTCATTTGAACCTCATACTATTTTTTTCACGAACTAAAGATTATTTAAAAAGAAAAAAAAGACGGGGGCAAAATAAGCTGTGCGCATGCCCGCATGTCAGCCGAGTGCACGCAGGGAATCGGCGAGGAATCACGCACAGCAAACAATGAAACAAAACAGGAACTTCACCGACTGCCTGTTGTCGGTCTGTAGCAATCTGATTTCGACTGCTCGATTTAACATAGCCACACACTCTTGCGTACGTTGTCAAGAGCGGCATTTTGAAACACTGAACGTGTCTGCAGTGAAAGGGAATTGTGCAGATCATTAAGTCCTCATTTATCACCGTCTCTCACCAGGCAGTCACAATGCACCAGAAGCACACTGGCAACCGGCGCCTCTCAACCCCCAGCAACAGTGCCTCATTAGCATAGCCTACCACCAGGAAGACGGAGAGCCATTGGCTGCCGCGCAGGAGTGGGAGCCAATCGGGAAAGAGTATGCAAATAACCCACTTTTGTTGCTAGGGCAAAGCGGCGGCGCATGAACCAATAGGAAAACGGGTAACAGGCATGAAATTGCATTGCACTTTGACACATTTCCCAGCACAGTTTAACACAGTATTTGCTGACAGAAAAGCTCACGGGTTAGGAACCCGGAATCAGTTTCTCCGAGAAAGGAACTCGGGATAGCTGACCCTGGAGACAGGAGCAGAAAATGTGCGGCAGCTGCCAGGAGGGAGCATGGCCTATATTTTTAAACATTTATAGTTGAGGAGTGTGTTTGCCCTAAATAGAGAACTTCATGCAAAGCTGATTTAGTCTTCTGCTAGAAATGATCCCCCCCCCGATCACAAATAACTAAACAATTCCTTTACTAATCAAAAGACACATATCTGGTCTGATAAGCTGGATGCTCTCCAGGAGATTTATTTATTTAAATAACACTCAGGAAGACCAGCACGAGTAAGGCTGCATCTCTGAATGCCTCCACAGCAAACAATACAGCACACTGAGTGGCACAGATTCATCTGAACACAAGAAACCTGGCATCATGTTCCTAACAACTCTCCCAAGCACCAACACACACTTATAATAAAAGGCTGGCAAATACACGCTCAGCTTTGGGCGTACAAAAGAAACCTCTTTTCTAGACTCCATATCAACCCCTGAGGATCCTGGTGCGATTACGCAGATCACAATCGCACACGGATCTGATCCTGTTCAACGGACACAAACTTAACTGGAGACACCATCTTTCTGCTGAATATTTCTCACCTTCTAATAACACAGACGAGACAAATATGCACAGACGCTCGTAAAAATATATAAATAAATAATAATTTTAAAAATATGATATTAGCCTTAAGGATGCCTTGAAACAGACCAAAAGGAAGAATGCCTAACCTGTATGCATCGTCCTCTGGCAAATCTCATATCATTCTGGCAGAGGAGTCCATCTGCAAACCACAGTACACTACAACAGGAAAGAACAGAAAACATTAGCAAGGCCTAACTTGTCATTTTCTATTAAAAAAAAGAGGTTTTAAGAATTACTCCAGCCAAATGAATTAAGACAAATCCAGGTTACCTGAACCAACTTCGAAGTTGTATATATGGGAGAAAAGCCCTGGTTCCTCAGCAGGGTCTCTCAACGGTCGACGTTCGGATTTCTCTTCAACTTGCACGATCATTGGTGTGGATCTGGAGGGAACATGATGAACGAGCCATTTATTAACTCTGCTAAAATTTAAGATTAGTAGTAATGAGAAATGTTTTAGTAGTAAATGTGCATTTTTGGAAATAGAAGAAGCCGGTTTACATCTGCACCCACAAGTCTAACTTTCTACAAAGTAAACCTGAGGTAGTTAGGGAAGAGTTGTTATGCAACACATAAGCATTATGCAATAGACATTAACCCTATATCCCAGGAGGAATAGACACGTCTAACACTGGACACTTTACTATTTTGAGGCTTTAAGCAACGGTTATATAATTAGCAGAGGCACGCATGAAATCTTCACATGGATGAAAAGAAGGACTCGACATCATCAGCATCTCTGGGGTGTTTAAGATCTGCTCACGTGTGTAACACATAGATGATGAAGGTGATGCCTCACACTGATCGTTTACAGACCTCCACTTTGACTGTGTGCATTGATCCAGATGTAAACAAAAACACAGGGGTTCTAACCCAAAGGAGGTCTGGTCAAAAAAAAAAAAAAGTGCAAGACTATATTAAAAGCTCCATTAATCAAACACTAATATCATCATCATCATCAATCATCAGAAGTGAAGCAAAACACAATTTAAATGGACTACCTGCTGCACATACACATACATAAGATGGTCACAGTTAGCCAGGTACTCCTGAAACATCATCGCATTACACTCCTTAACACTTAATACACGCACAAGGTAGAAACAGCCACCTAGTCATGTCGATATCAAAGTTACTCCACGTATATCACAATACAGCAAGGTTGTTCAGGCTAGCCTGCGAACACCAAACTCAACTCGCTTTAACTTTGGCGTGTCACAATCCAAAGACATTTTCACTACACTGGTGTCTACAGGATTAGTCAAACGATTACTGACCTGATTCGGAAATGTCTGAGCGCGTCAGTGTATCACCCTGAGTGCACCCGTGTCCAGGAAAGCTGTCACACAGGTAGCATGACTAGATTAGCGCTCCGGCTAAAAACCCCGCTCCAGCTACAGGGCGCTAAAGCTAACTAACTTAGCCGGGTTTTGCTAAGTGCCGCGCTCAAAAAAAAGGCTAAGAAAGACAACTTCAAGCTGACCTCAGGGAGGACAACCGTCTCTGTATTTTTATTATTTCAATTATTCCTCCATTATCACTAGGCATGACACTGAAACTAAAGTATGACTTGCTAAAATTGTACAATACAATTAGCAGGATATTTTCAGCGTGCTAACGTTAGCTAGCTAACGATCGTTCCCAACATCTCGGCCTGCGAAAAAATTATAATAAAAATAATTATTCACGATTTTCGTAAAACGATTGTATCCTCCTTTCGTTGTGCTAAATTGTAATTTCGAAATAAACTACGACCAACACAAACAGATCGAAGAGTTATTGATCCGCCCGGCAGCCAAAAAAACCATTAGCGCTCTGCTTCTTCTCACTGTATCGGAATCAGTGAGCTACCACAGCCTGCTAACATCCTTTAGCTCCTCATCACTCATGCAGCACAACTTACCTTGTTGCTACGCGTCCCTCTGTTGATGAGAGCAAAAAATATCCTTAATACGTTTAAACACACACGATCCGACGATCTTCTTTTTTTAAATTACAATCCTGTAGATTAATTAATTGTTCGATGAAGCTTCAGCCCTGAGTCGTCTGACTTTGTGTCAACTCCTTTCCAAATCAACAGCGCCTCTCCGTCAACACAAACTTATCCGATCAGAAACACAGCTACATTTTGACCCTCGTCGAGAAGGCATCGGCTTGTCAGTGACGCGCGTCGCGTAATAACGCTACAAGACACACGGATTTGAAACTCATAATTGATAAAAACATCATATTAAGAGATGAGGAGCTAGCCGTGTCTCTTGGGGGAGATCTCATCATCATCCAGCTACTTCTTCCTTTTTTGTGTAAATTTTACAAAATGGCGCGCGTTCCAAACCTGCGCAGCGGACCGGCCCGGCGGACCTCAGACATGACCAACCGCTTCCGTCGCTCTCATCGAACCACCGTCCTCGCCTTCATCCGCTTCAACACGACGCGAAGGCGAATCCGCTCGATAATCAAACGGATTGATTGTACTCGAGTCGATTAAATATCCACAGCGCGCAATCAGACCGCAAATGTTTCACGGAAGAAAAAGTAAGGAACAAAATGGAAGCCGAGTAAGAACGTTACCATGACGACTGTCAATCAAACTGCGAAGTTCCCGGATGACCTCATGACGTAGACACGTTCCTGGAGTTGCCGTAGAAACTGCCAATCAATTGTACATTTCGAAGGGCGTGGCTAACTCAATTCGAGGACGCGCTCAGGGCAAGCGGGAGTTTTTAGCCACAGCAGTTTTATATTAATATTTTATTAAATCACTACTTATAATTTCAAAGCTCAGATAAACACCGTTTTTGAATGCATTACAATTATTATAAATCTTTTTTATTATCATAATAAACATGCTTTTAAACCTTTTAAAAAATTGTACAGTCATTGTACAGTGACAGCTTTTTGATTTTAACACCAAGAAAATCTGTTCTTCCCTGTGTAGTTCTTCTATTTCTTTAGTTTTTCTTTCCTGTTTTTTAGCATGATGATGAGCTGTGTGGCAGCACGGTGTGGCGTAGAGGTTAGCACTGTTGCTGTTGCCTGGACACCACCAGGGTCCAGGTTCGATTCCCCAAAGTTGGCATGCTCCAGTTTCCTCCCTCTGTCCAAAGGCAGACAGATAGGGCTATGTTCCCAAATGGCCCACACTGTGTGTGTGGTGTTTGCCCTGTGATGGATTGGCACCCTATTTATGGTGTACCTTGCCTTGTGCCTCCAGTCTGGGATAGGCTTCAGGCCCCTGTCACCCTGTATACAGGATAAGCAGTATGGACAATGAATGATGAATAAAGATTTGATATATGTGTGTGTTTGACTCTGCTGCTGATACACAGTGTATTAAAGCAGGTCTTCAAAATAAATGGAAAATGACTCATAATGAAGTGAAAACACAATAACATTAATGCAGGATATTCACTTAATTTGTCGATGCATATTTTAAGCACCTGGATGTATTTATCCTGTATATTTTACAGAATACAATCCAAAGTAGTTTTTTTGTTCATTAAATATATAGTCTTATTTTATGGATTTCTTTTGACCCTCTAAAATTAGTACACATAAAATTATGACAAACGTTTTTTTATGTACAAGATAAACACAATGCCAAAATGTAAAAATTAACATTTTGTTTTAAAATGTTCATGACTTAAAGCATAACTGAATATTAATTTGTGCAAATGTTACTCTCCTATGTGAACTCTACATTAATTAGCGTTAAGGTTAAAAGAATACCTTTTGAAAATATCTGCACGTTTGTGGAATAAATAGCATTTAAAAACACAAATCTTCCAGTTGTTATCAATATAAAATTTTCATGAATTATGTCATAAAATTTTTTTAAACACTGAACATTGTAATGATAGTTTAATTATCGTTCAGCAAATGAAAACGATTATAGATTTACTGTGATTCTTTGAGCTGAAATATGAGCCAAGCACATCTCGCGCGCAGAACCAAACCGAGTCATGTGACAGAAAATCGTCACGTGGTTTTGCAATCAGGAAGTAACACTGTATAGTACAACAGTGTCTCTACAAGATTAGAGAAAATGAGTGTTACCTTAGATTTAAGGCTTAAACGTGCGAACAAAGTGTATCATGAAGGGGTAACGTACTTTACTATGATATTCATATGCATTTTCCTAAAGTGAGTTGAGATTAAGAGGTTTCTGTAGCTCGGGCTTCGCTTATGTAATGTTATTGAAATGAAGGGAGTACTTACTGTATGGATACAGCTTTATTATTTTTCATAAAAAAAACTTTAGCTCAGGAAGACAAAGCCATTGTTTAGCAAGCTGCTTATACTTATGCATTTGGTTGTAGAACATGAACTTGATGCTGTCTAATGTAAGCAAATATGAATTTATTTATTAGGACAGCTGATGCAGGACTCCTTAACAGAATGTCACATCTCATCTGCAAAAATATGTTGTTGAAATATGCACTAGATTCTATGAAATATGCACATACATCTCTGGTATTTATTTCGTTCCTTTGCCCCAATTCTGTTTTTTAGGAGATCCTGGCTGGAGTGGTGGTGATCACGGGTAAGGAAGCTGTGCAACATCAGGGTATCACTCTGACCATGGAGGGTCTTGTTAATCTACAGCTCAGCTCCAAGAGTGTCGGAGTCTTCGAGGCTTTTTACAACTCAGTCAAGGTTAGCGGTCACACAGCATCTTGTTAATCATGTAATGTTATGACTTTATAATAATGCTCAGCAATACAGATGTTTAGATGCACTTGAATTGTGTTTGGCAAAATAGATTGGACAGAATATTGCATAAATGCCAAATTTGTTAGTCTTAAACAAAAATCTTGTGGTATCTTGCCTTTTTATTTCATGACTTGCGTTTGTCACGAAAATGTGTGCTCTTTAGTCTACAGGAAAATTTGTTCAAACGAGAGGTGGGTTTAGAGTAAGCATCGTCTCTACTGTATGGTTAAGTTGTGTTTGTGCTCCACAGCCCATTCAGCTGATCAGCAGTAACATCGAAGTGGCCAAACCAGGCAAGGTGCCAGGAGGCAAAACCGAAATCCCCTTTGAGTTTCCGCTGCAAGCAAAAGGAAATAAAGTGCTGTACGAGACCTACCATGGTGTTTTTGTCAACATTCAGGTAACTTTTTATATATATATAAAACTTTGCCACCATTTGCAAGTATGTGTGTGAATGGTATTCAAGTAACCTCTAAAAAAACACTAACAGCAGAGGAGGCAGAGAGAGGGAGTTCAGGTTCAGATCTCATGCTTCAAGTTGAAAGTGGTCCTAGAGAATATTTCTACAGCAAGGCGACTGGACGTGTGTAATGTTTAAGGCTTTATATTCCCTATCATTCATATAATGTGTCCTGGAGGACTGATAACTACAGTGGGCTAGGGGTAACTCAGTGGTTAAGGCATTGGACTACGTTTCGGAAGATCTCAGGTTCAAACCCCACAACCACCAAGTTGCCATTGTTGGGCCCTTGAGCAGGGCCCTTAACCCTCAACTGCTCAGTTGTGTAATGAGATAAAAATGTAAGTCGCTCTGGATAAGAGCGTCTGCCAAATGCCTAAATGTGATGTGATGTGATGTCTGAGAAACTACAGTACATCATCGGCCTCCACATGTGCACTTGCATACTCTTCTAAACTGTAAGGTCTCTTACGCAATAACTTACAGGAATATTTGAATGTTTAAATGAAGACAGGTAATATGAGGTATAAACCGTGATGTTTGCTATTATAGGAAAATGATCAACAATAGGGTTATGTGATGTGATGTGATTCAATCCAAAGTTTACAATAACAGAACATCCAATACTATATCGTTCTTCTTCTCTCACCGCAGTTAGTGTACACTGTATAACTTTCCTGAAGAGTTCAAACATAGTTACTGTATAGTCTTATCGCTGAGTGCAGTGAAGTGCTGACACTCGATACGCTTTCCATCAACGATACATAGAAGGCTCCTCACAGAAAATTATATTCCTCACCATTTGAACAGTTGATGAGTATGATACAATGGAGTCAGCAGTGTCAAAGATGAAAATCACATTTGAGAACTCCTGAATTGTCACTGAGGTATACAACAATATAATTCACAGATACACCAGGGACTGATTTATGGTCCTACTGTTTGATATCACCCAAATGAGGATGGGTTCCCTTGTTGAGTCCAGTTCTTCTTAAGGTTTCTTCCTACAGTTTTTTTTCTTGCCACCATCACCCTCGGCTTGCTCATCAGGGACAATTTGGGACAAAAACATTTTAGACATTTTTTTTTACATGTTCTAATTTATTTCTAATACGTTATAATTATGCAAAGCTGCTTTGCAACAATGACCAATGTTAAAGACACTATACGAATAAAAATGAATTAAATTATAGCAATATTCTAAAATTAAAACCATTCCCCTATTTTTAAACATAACCTAAATAAATAACATTACAGAAGAATATTTGGATGCCTGTAAAGCAAGCAACATACACACATGGACAAAATTGTTGGTACCCTTCGGTCAATGAAAGAAAAACTCACAATGGTCACAGAAATAACTTTAATCTGACAA
>JAOVVB010000008.1:8248578-8265773 GCA_028570985.1 Heterobranchus longifilis | reverse complement strand
AAGCATGGTTGAAAAGCAATGTCTGACTTTCATTGGTTAACATTCATAGAATTTTTATTTATTACTTTTGTCAGATTCAAGTTATTTCCGTGACCATTGTAAGTTTTTCTTTCATTGACTAAAGGGTACCAACAATTTTGTCCACGTGTCTATCACATGACAGACTAGTTTTCAGATTCAAACAAAAAACCTAATGTTGGCTCCTGGGATTTGCATGAAAATAGTAAGGAAAAAGTGACCACGTTACCTCAAGAATTCTGCAATATTCTCAAACTCGGTAAAACCTAACAGCTTTTTTTTACTTATGAAACTGCACAAACTGTTCATATTTTATCATTGATTAATGCTCTTTAAGTTTTTTTTTTTTTTTGTAAGCGGCCAAGACTTTTCCACAGTAAAACAGATGTTAATTTGTTGGCAAACCTAATTATTGTAAGTAATATACTGAGAAAATAAATGCCTTTAACTTTTATGATATGAAATTTGACATATCACCTAGCCTTAATTGGTGAATTAAGATGTATAATACTTGTTCTTGGACAATAGTCACACCTCCCTCTCTTTTGTCTCCAGTATACTCTTCGTTGTGATATGAAGCGCCCTCTTCTGGCAAAAGACCTGAGCAAGACCAGTGAATTCATGGTCCATTGTCAGGTTAGATCTTCCTCTGCTTCTGTCTTGTCTTAACTACAAATTCCTGTGATGTAATTGAATCAACCGACACAAAAACTCATTATACGTTATTTACTTTTATGTGTTTATCTGCAGCCACAGAAATCCAAAGTGCAGCCGACTCCCGTTGATTTCACCATCACGCCAGAGATGTTGCAGAATGTGAGGGAGGTAAAGACCCTTGATTCCACCATTTAATGGCCTGTCCAGTTATTGCACTTGTTTCGCAATAGACATTGATTAAGCGCTTTGACGAACACTAGTGTTGTGTAACGGAGCATAACGTCACTAAGGCTGTGACAAAAGCAGGAATTTTGAATATTTCAATTATATACCGGTATGTGCAATTCATTAAAGAGTTCTTTGTTTTTGCAGTTTTTGCAAAGGTTGTTCTTTGTTTTGAACTTGTTAAGAGTACGATTTGCACTTCAAAACTTCAGGTTACTGTTTTGAGATTAAAACAGAAAACCAGACTCCTCAATAGAAAAATGAAAATCGCATCGTATGAATACAGATTTTACATAAATTGGGTAAAAACTGAAGCATGTGGGATCCCCAGGGAAAAGTCTATTCTTTCTGAGTGAGCAAATAAATCAAGTCTTATGTTCTGCTCAAATAGTGCTACAGTTTTCTACAGTGAGGTTAAACAATCAAAGCCCAACATAACTATTGTATTTATGTAAACGTCTATCACGTTAGGCTACACCAGCACTAGCTCGCTTGTTATCTGTTATCTGCTTAATAGGACTTTAGCTCTTTCAGCTGAGCATAACTTTAGATGCACTTACCTCATTACGGTTCATATCTTCCGTTTTGACTCTACTTAACTCCACGTCTCTTCTCTTCACTTAATGGACATGAGTGAGTGGCTAAATGCTGAGATGGACCACTCTGAATGCGTCTACATTTCCTTGGGAATCCCAGCTGCTTCAACTAAATAAGATAAAAATCTGTATTTTTAAGCTTTGAACTAACTATAATCCATACATTTTAAAGACAATGATTATTTAAAAAAAAAAAACTAAAATATAAAACGTAAATGTAAAAAATATTTTTATTTAATGTGTACAGTGTGTAATTCAGAAATACTTCATTTATATTCAGCTTCCAAGCTCCATGCATTGAAGCACAATAATGCTGACTTACAAAAGTAATCACTGGAATTTCAGATTTGTCTTAATAACAAATGATTAATATGCATATTCCATCTGTAAGTTTTTTTTTTTTTTTTTTTTTTTTCCCCCAAATTGGTTATCGGTCAGCAAGTATTTCAAAGAAAATCTAAAGTCTAAATGAATGCTAACTGCGAAAGTATTTGACCCCTCAAGTTTTGGAACTTCATTTTTTTTCATTTTCTTTTAAATAAAGACCACCTCAGGTGAACTGTCGTTGAGAAGAGACTGAAGGAGAGAGATCGAAGGCTAAGGAGCATTCTAAGGAAGTTAAAGATAAGATAATAGGCATAATTATATCTAAAAGGCTGGACATCACAAAAAGCACTGTTAAATCAATAGTGTGGAAGTGGAAGCAGTATCATATCACCCAAAGCATTACCGAGACAAGGCCCTCCCTCAAAAACAAGGCTGATAATAGTGAGTGAGGCCAAAAGCCATTCTGAAGGACTTACAGAGTTCAGTGGCAGGGAGTGGAGGAAAGCTGCAAGAAAAAAAAAAAAACATATCAAGAGCTCGGCATTATTAAGCACTGTATGCGATCGGGGTCAGAAAAAACTGTTTAAAAAGAACCGTATTTAAGGATGCGAGTGACAGCATATTTCAAAGTGCGATGCAATTTTAGCACAGATCCTACCTCAGATAACACCATGCCTCATGTCTGGTCACCTTTCAGACTCAGAATTTAAGGCAAAGTGGATGGAGCAAATATTACTGAAATAATACAAAAGAACCTGCTACTGGCTTCATCTTCAGGAGCTTCATCTTTAGGCTGAACATAAGGCCAAAGCAGTAGGAGTGAAAGGTTAAAAATTTAGAAACATTGAGAATCTCTAGTGCTGTTTGAAAATTTGAGTCAACAGTAACAACAAATCGGCACAGCGGTGTAGTGGTTAGCACTATCACCTCGCATCCCCAGGGTCTGGGTTCGATTCCCGGCCAGGTTTGATTTTCGCCCCTGTGTGTATAGAGTTTGCATGGTCTCTCCAGTTTCCTCCCACATGCAGGTTAGGCTGATTGGCGTCCCAAATTGCCCGTAATGTGTAAATGAGTGTTTGTGTGTGTGCCCTGAGATGGATTGGCACCATCCAGGGTGTATCCTGCCTCGTGCCCTAAGTGTCCTGGGATAGGCTCCAGGCCCCTGCGACCCTGAATACAGGATTAAGCGATATAGAAGATAAGTGAGTAACAACAACAAAATACAACCAGCAGTAAGAACCTGGAGCAAATCTTTCAGGAAGAGTATTCCAGTCTAAAGGGGTTAAATACTTGTGCAAAGAGCATTGTTCAGTTGTTTTTCTATTTTTTATAGATATGCTGAATTTTTTTTTTTTCTTTGAAAATGTTAAGAGCATCTTGGCTTACAGTAACACAAAAAATTAATGGGAAAAAAACCCAGTCTGGAGCAATCTGTGTAAGTGGCATTTATATAAAACCTTGAAGAATGTCATGACTTTTATGGGGGTCGAATATTTTTTGCATGAATCTATACTTTGACGTCACATCGACTGGATTAAATAAAGCCTTATTAAAGGTGTTTTATTCTTCTTATAAGGGTTCCGTTCCGAAGTTCCTGATCAGTGGCCACCTCGACGCCACTAACTGTGTGATCTCACAGCCGCTCACGGGGGAGCTAGTGGTGGAGAGTTCAGAGGTCGCCATCAAAAGCATCGAGCTGCAGCTAGTGCGGGTTGAGACATGTGGTGAGCGAGAGCACACACACAGACGCTGTAAACGACACCACCCTGTGTTTTATGCTTTTTTTACCTCTGCAAATTAGCAATCTTTTTTTCTTAGACATGTTACTTTATATTAATTCAAAGTTGAGTCAAAAATGATTTGTACTCTGACTGCAAAAACTTCTAATTTAAATAAATTCTACAGAGTGTCCACAGTGTGGCAGAAGTGTGCAGACATGCATTGTCATGCAAGATCGCAACACCCTTGGATGGCAGTCCTCTGCGTTTAATCCGAAGTTTGACCTTCAGCTCTTCAATAAGCATCTCACTGTAACGAGCGGTGTTGATTTGTTGAACCTTTACGGTCCCTTGAGAATCCCAGAAAAATTTAAGCATAATTTTCCAGCTAATGGTTGATGTTTGAACTTTTTCTCTCAATTTCCATTCCATACTCTGCTGTTTACGCTCAGGCTCATAGTGATGAATCCGTGTCTCGTCACAGTAATGATTCTCTTTAAGAAACTTTCACCTTCCTAAGAGTATCAGTCCAATTTTTATTCGCAGATATCCAAAAGTATCAGGTACACCCTCATAATGTAAAAAAAATAATCACTGTGCAAACCACCATTTCTGCTCGCACCAGAGTTACTAATGAACCCATGTAACACGTTTACTCCTGGACATTAGTTACTGGGGAGACCATAGTCTCCAACAGAACGTGCTGATAAGACAGCCGGTTAATATAACCGGAGTGCAGATCATTTTTTTTTTTAAATCACATTTGATCATCTGATTGTGTATTCCGGTTGCAGGCTGCGCTGAAGGCTACGCCAGAGATGCGACAGAGATTCAGAACATCCAGATAGCAGAGGGAGACGTGTGTCATGGCCTCCCCATCCCTATATACATGGTCTTCCCCAGACTGTTCACATGCCCTACACTCGAAACCACAAACTTCAAAGTCGGTGAGTCTTGTCGTATTTTTTTTCCTCCCCTAAAATTTTCATTTCCAGTTATTTCCAGAAACTGTAGGCAGTGAAACACAAACGTTTTTTTTCCCTCTTTTTCATTTCCTGAGAATGTATCCTGATCGAACATCTCTTCTTCATTTGCAGAGTTTGAGGTGAACGTGGTGATTGTTTTTCACGATGATCATTTAATAACAGAGAACTTCCCGTTGAAGCTGTGCCGAGTATGATATCAGAGGCTGCAGATTCACTGATGTTTCCTGGAAGTCTTTGGGAGTAGCCTTCTAACTGTTTAAGTGCCAGTCAGGAAGGCTTGTGTTACACAGCTACTGTCTGACCTAATTATTACATACACGAACAGACGTTTACTGATTTTCTTTTTTCAATTCTTGAAATCAGTGTCAAAAAGCTCTTGGTTATTTCAAAGACACAGAACTGCTTTTCAGCTTCCCCAATCATTATAGCACTTAATGTAAAAGCTGTGAGCATTAATTAGCACTCATTCATTTACATTCTACATGACAAGGATAAAGAGTGTGACCTTTGTGCTACTTTGTGTCCCTTGTCTAAATCAGGAAGTGTATGAATAAAGCAGTACTAACGTTATTTGCAGAAAATACATCTGGTTTGTGCTGTGTTTTTTAGTTTTTAATCTGTATGATGAGCATTCGTGTTGGTGTGTGCTGAAAGATGAAACAAGTCACTAGTTAAATAACTACGGTAATATTGTAATAACATGCTTATAAGATTCCTGCTCATTAGAGTCAGACACAGATCAGGCTAGATTATCCTTGGCAAGACAATAAAATGGAAATTAAACACTCCCTACGTAAAAATTAAAACTAATAGTTACCTAATATTTATAATAAAGAAAAAATACTATTCCCTCCACCTTATGACAAGAAAGGTGACCACCACAAGTCACCGCACAAGAATACAAACTTTTCTTTTTTCATTTTTTTTATTCTTTTATCATTTTCTATTTTTTTTTTTCTAAAATTATATTTAAAAACTTGAGTAAACAATGAATAGCATAAACATCGATTAAGAAAGAATTAAAACAATACTAATTGGTCCTTAATTGTGGATTAAGAGCTGCATGAGCAACAATCAAAACAGAACTGTCCACTTTGTGTGCAAATCACTAAACTATGGGAGATAAGATGGGAAAAAAAAAGTATCACCGTTAAAGTTTACCTTCAGTTCAACAGTTTTATATTGTTATAAATGATCTGGTTACCGTATTATATAGCAAATGGTAGATGCTATATAACAAATGTCTTTATTAAGTGTTAAACATTATGAGTAGTGTATAGGTGTATGTATATAGTTTGACCACGTTTATGAGAAGGCTGCTGCATGCGTTTGTCCTCGCCGAGGCCGTCCTGGTAACATGGGGAAATCCTCGGGTAAAAGTGCATGCTCTCGGCAGGTGGGACAAGTGCTCTGCTCCTTTAGCCATGACTTTATGCACTATACAAACAAACGATACACACCGATCAAGATTTTGGTCTTATAACCACAATCAGTGTGAACACTAGAAAATAAACCACATTTTATCACAATACTTTCTCCAGTCTCATACAACAGGTAATTTGTGAAATAACTCAAAGATTTGCTATGGTATACATGACCTAAAAAATAGATACAATCTACAAACATTAGAATTAACATTATTAAAAAAAAAAAAAAAAGCCACACTTTATAACTGGTCTATCAATAATCATTGTGTGTGGTTAAGTGGTGCAAAAAGCTTTACTATTGTTTAACTTCTATTTACTATTATTATTATTATCAGCTACTCTACACATTAACACAAACACTCAGCTTGGAACATATACTTTTTTGTTTCTGCAAAAACTTTTTTTTTTTAATACAATGAATAAATGAAATATGTAGAGAGCTCTATTTAAAAGCTCAGACTGTTAAATCACAAGTCTCACCTCTCTATGGAAGCTATGGCGACACTCCAGAACACACAGGTCTTCAGGTGTCATATCATCATGACAGATAATGCAGGGGTCCTCCATGTTGAGCTAATATAGAGAAGAAAAAGCGAGACACAGAGACTTGTATTTAATACGTCAGGGCAGAGTAAAAATATATATGAAAATTGTTGTAGCTAAACTGGGTGATGGAGAAGGCGACATAAAATGCTCCCAACTCTTACAGCTTTGGAAGACTTGCGATGTTGAGAGGACACGCTCTTCCACACGTGTGCAGGTGGGAGAGTTGCAGGACCTCTGATGAAGTCAGTGGGAAGAGGAGTTGGACTAGGAACAGCGAAATCTCTTCCACCAGTGGGATCCCCACTCGCTGAATTCATCTGCAGCTTCTCAAAAACACAATTCTTAATCAGATTCGTCACCGCTATACTTCACTTACACATATAAGCATACACCTTAACATTGTTGTACAGGGTGAGCAAAAAGTGTTGCCTGATTTTACACACAAAGGTTTGAGAATATGCACAGAACAAAACATTTATAATCAGAAATAAATTTTATCACAAGGGAAAACCTAAGCAGTAAATGTGGTTAGTCAAGAGAAACCGTATTAGCCTCTGTTAGCAGGCAAGATCAAATTTTACTCTTGTACCGCCACTAGATGTCTCCCTATCCCATTAAATATTCCATTTGCCTTTTTTATCTAATGCAAACAAAGCCAGTGAGAGCACACTATCAGACTGACCTCGGAGATGTCTCGGCTTCCCTCTATCAATATATGAACCACATTCATTCTGCATGTTTACTGAGTTCTGTCTTTTGGTCTAACAAAGCTTATTCTTCTGCCCATCTTAAAGGACAGGTTTACAATTTTTACAGTTTCCCTAAAACAATACAGACATGGACACGTGAGAATACGCCTTACTCATGGTAATCAAATATGCACATTCTTTCAATGACATTCTGATCGGCTGCGTATGTGAAACAAAGTATGTATGTTTGTACCAAAGCTACAAAACTAATTCTACTTGTATTTTCAAGCTGGGGGTGTTTGTGTGATCTAGCAACCTTTGTTATATATGTAATTATAATTCTATACTACAAATTTAACAGCTAAATTAATAATTTTTTTTGGGACACTAGGAAAACCCACACAGTGTTTCTGTTTCTGGATTATACTTGTGTGCTTGTCTCATCTGCAACTTACTGTATACAAAGCAGAACTTAGTGGTTATTGTCTGCATTTATCCATGGAATCTGAACACTATGTGATCCAGAGGTTTCAAAGAGAGATCCTGAAAGGACTGCGTTGTGGTAAACAACAGTCAAAATGGACATAAATATAAAATTGGAGTTTTGTCCAAGTGGCCATTTCAGAGGACAAAGGACAATTAAAACATTAGAAAACTGCTGTGTGAAAATATTTGGTGATGGCACATCCACGCTCTTCAATCAAGCCGGCAGTAGCTGACAAGCCGCTAAGTGCAAATAATTTCTATTAGCTTTTTAGATTTCTATTATAGTAACAAGTCACTTTTGGTAACAACATACAAGCGATAACATAACATCTCCCTCAAACTCCCATTCAGTAAGACAAAAGAGGGAAAGTTGTCTTAAATGGACTAAACTTTGGAAGGACATCGATTTGAATTAGCTTAGCAGGACAGCGGACACTTCAGCCACAGAGGAACTTTAGTTTTGGCCCCCTATTGTTTCTACTGTCGAGTTACCAGGTGAAAACATTCATGTGACGAAACATACATGACGATGTGGCGATCAGGAAAAGTTAGTTGCTGTGGCATGTTAATATCGTTTTAAGACAAATTATTAAATAAATAAATAAATAAACCACCACCACAAATTATCCTTTAAAGCAGTCAAATGCACAGCCTGGTTTCTTAAACAGACTTAACTGGAGCCTGCCTAGGCAATGGAAGCATTTATAATAAGCATGCTTTAGTCCAAGTCCTATATGAATGAACTTTGCACATAGACTCCAATTCAGCGCTCCTTCTCGAATAACGTTATGAGAAACATTATAAAGAAGTGATGTGCAGTATAAAAATCGCTAAAATCAATAACTACGTTCTGACTAGCTTAACTAGTTGTTTGTTTGCTACATTTCATGTGATTATGTTTTACATGTTGTAAGAGCTGCTGTCTCACTTGTGAATGCTCCTGGTGGTCAAGGATGAGCTGAGCAGCTCTGTTAATCACTTCTTCATACTTCAACATGCTCAGACTGCCACCGTTCATAGAGCGCACCTCCTGGATGAACTTTGTCAGGACCGATCTGAAACACACACAAAGTAGCACACCAGTCACAAATAAATATGAAACCAAACTGCCTCAAATGCTGAAATGTTTATTATGGAATATAGTCACAAATAGTTTCCAAAGCGAGACCGAATACACAAATTAGTTTCTACATAAAATCTAAACCACAACTGAAAATTAAAGCTGGTTACAGCTTATGGAAAAAAAAAAACAGGTCCAAAGGATTAATGTTATAACTATGTTATGGAACACTCCTTAACATAATCTTTATTGTGCAATATTCAGGCAACACCTGTTACTCAAAATGTAATAACCAGAGGGCCATCATTATTTCATGCAAAACATTTTTTTAATTACAAGTTTCAGAATCAAGGGAAAAGGTGTTTGTGAAGTATGCCGACTTAGTAAAGCTATATTAAAGAGATACACTGCTTGATCTTTGAGTGTGAGGACATTTTACCAGCAAAGATCAAACAAGCAAGTGTGAGATTTACATTAACAAACCATACATGTCCATCTATAAATGAAGAGCTTTATTAATACATACAATGCGCTACCAACAAACTCTGTCATTTGAATAATAAATCTAAAGTCGTGATACTGCCAGATGGAATAGAGTACAAAAAATAAATCTTGGGCGTGCAAATGCACTTTGTAATCTCACAATACATCTATACAGAGCGTCTTATTCTCTGTTATGTTGATGTGTTTCAAATTAACATTAAATACCATCAGCATGTTACACGTTTATTCACAGTTTTTTTAAAGAAACTAAAGAAATGCACTGATACTGACTGTGTCGATGCCACACTGGTGATGGAGAAGCTGGATAAAAGGTTGAGTAAAAAAAATATATATATATATGCTAACAGTAAGACAATGATGTATACATGTGTGCAAGTCTTACCTGCTGTAGTGAGGGAACATGGTACTGAGACGATCTACAATCCTCTCAAATACAGCAAGTGGCTGTGGAAGCTGAACTGGACCCGAGGCTGTAGGGGGCGCTGGAGCAGCAACAGGCTCACTGGCTGCTCGAGATGTGTGAATGGTGTGGTGTGTGTTTACTGCTATGCGTGTTTGAGATCTGGCAGGATGCTGCTGAACTCCATATGTGGTGTGTGGGAGTGCGTGCTGCACAGGGAGCTGCTGCAAAACAGGCTGCTGGTTGGATAATGGATGAAGAACGGCCTGCGAAATACAAATAGTTTAAATTAATTTCAACTGACAACTATTAACCAGCCACACACACACCCACAAATAAATAAATAAATAAAAAAGCCACGATCAATCAAAGAGATCACACCTCATTACTAATAGTGATGGGAAGTTTGGATAATTTTAGTGACTCGGTTCTTTGACTCTCGTTCATCAAAATGAAAATCTTTTCAGTCATTTAGTACTTTTGATCAGAAATAAAAGGAAGACTCTAAGGTAACTACTCATTTCTGTTTCCTGTACATAACCTACGGAGATTCTGCGATGCTTTGCACATGATCACCCAGTAGAAAATGAACTAATCACTCTCCGAGACTACTCGTTCTTTTGAGTCACATTAAAGACTCGTTCAAAAAGAACGAATCGTTCATGAACGACCCATCACTAAGCCATTTTCACTTAAGGAGAAGTAAATAATTTAGATGTATTGGTGGAACTGCTTATATACACACTAAATCAGCCATACATTAAAACTGGTCGCAGGTGAAGTAAACAACGATGACTAACTTGTTACTAAGCTACAAGGAGTAGGATACACTAGGCAGCAAATTATATTATGCAGCCTGAACAGCTCTGACTCACCATTGCATGGACTTTATACGGTCTCTAATAGTTGTGCTGTGGTACAGTATGTGACATTAGGGAATACCACTGCCATGAAAGGATGCACCTGGTCTGCACCAATGTTTATGCGTATGATATAAAAGAAAACTTTGATCCTTTAGACCAGGCCACCCTTTCCCATTGGTCGATGGTCCAGTTCTGCTGCTCACGTGCCGCTTGTAAGTGATTTCGATGGTGGACGGGGGTCGATGTGGGCACTCTAATATTAATTAATTATTAATATATACACTAATCATCCAAAACATGTTGAATGCTTAGAGTGCCCACATCAGTTGCGTCTGATTAATATTAATTAATTATTAATATATACACTAATCATCCAAAACATGTTGAATGCTTAATCAGACGCAACTGAAATGCTGCGTCAGGACCTTAAGAGAGCTGTGCATAAGCAACTTCCCAAAAGCTTAATGAACTGAAGCGATGTTCTAAAAGAAGAATGGGCCAAAATTTCTTCTTTTACACTTTTGTGAGCAATGGTGTGACTGATATAGAATCTGGGATTGCTGTCACGTAAATAAGCAAACACGTGAATGCAGCGTGATCTAAATGCAAGTAAATCATGTCATTCAAAAATGAGATCCCATGTTTGTATGAAACAGCCATTGATCGTGCAGCCCGACTGGATACAGAGACAGGGAAAGTGATCTGGTCAGACGGGCCATCTGTCAACAAGTGCAGGTGTGTTATACACAAATAAAAATAAAAAAACTATAGGCCTCTTTCTTTAAAATCTACTGTGAGAACATGTGTTCCTCATAATGTGCATTAAAAATTACATTAAATTTAGAAAGACAAGAACCACCTTGATATGGGCTTCTTTCAATTTTGCTTCTCTAGCTGGCTTCCTTGCTAATGCAGAAGTAATACAGACCAGCTTTTTCTAAGGGGCAACATAACCATCTGCTTTTTCCTTATTTTTGTCTTGTAAGCTTTCTTCACCTTTCTCCTTCATCCAGGGGCAGTACATCTATCCACGACCACTGGACCACCTGTATACATTGCTCTTTAGTAGGATTACCCAATCTAGTTAATCCTGTGACATGTCATGTGCCTAATAATGTAGCAATCCATGGAATACATCAGATGTTGAAAAAACAGGTCAAAAGTTTTAGCTAGTGTGCACATCAAACATCATAATGGGGAAATAACTGGAGGGGAGGGGAGCAAATGACACCAGGCTGTTTTTAAACACTGTAAATGTTGAAAATAGGGCTTGTCTAAATGCTCTTAAAGCACATTCCTGTATAATAAAGCATGAAATCTGCGATGCAAACAATATTAAAGAAATTACAAGCAAAGCAAAAAAAAAAAAAAAAACATCCATGGCAACCAAACACAGGAAATAAATACAGCTGTGTATGAAATGTCACGCATTCACGCTGCCGCATGCATTCAAAATGCACAGAACAAATGCTGCCAGGTGCATGGATCTCTCTTCACTCTCACGTGATTCTCTAGCACCTGAAGTGAGGTTTTAACATAACCCTGGATTGCTAGTTTGGCACAATCCCTTATAAGTTGTGCTAAAAACCAGCTCGAGCTGATAGACAATCTATTCAACCTAATCAAGTTGAAAATATTTGAGTAAAAAAAATTTTTTTAAATGTGTTTTTGTTTTTTCACTTTTCCCTGTAACCGATGAGATATATACCAAATATTTACAACTCAAGTAGGTTGAATAGATTGAATAGACATCTCATGAGTGGCAAATATCTCCCACATACCATGACTGTCTACCCTGCAATGTTTATGTATATCTGAAAAATACCATGAGGAACATTTACATAAATGTGAGGCATGTCTGAATGACAGCATGACAGTTTTATGGATTTAATCAAATCTGAAATGTTACATATCGTACGTGTGAAAATCGGCACTACACACACAGTTCACTGAACAGATTCGACTTAACTGGACCAGAACCAGTGCAAGGCAAATGCTTTTTATTTTCTTATTTTATAATCCCATCTTCATCCTTAATCCTTAAGGCCTCCTGCGCCGATCGGTGCATAGGGCAACGAGTGTTCTCCATTGTGTTCGATCGGCAGCCGTAGCTTCGGCTTCGTCCCATGTGAGGTCAACAACTCTCAGGTCGTCCGCCGCCAATTAGTCCTTGGCCGCCATTTTTTTATGTTAAAGTTAACTAAAGATTGTGATCTGCATATTCTCATGCAAGACATGAGATGATATTGACATGTTTCTCAAAGTGGACAGTAAATGTAAAGTTATAACGTATGCTGGGTATTGCATCGATGACTCACTCATTGAATAACCCAATAACAAAAAAAGAAAAAAAAGAAAAGAGAATTCTTCCAAAACATGGAGACTGGACTATGTGTTGATTTAACACAAAATGCACAAAAAGAGAAATAATGTATACCAGTTTACTAGTTTAATGCAATCCTGCTCAACAGCAGTTCCAGGCAAACAGTAGATCATCCTTACCGGTACAGGAGGAGGAACAGGGGTGTCTGGGATGTCGATTGCAGGAAGATCGGACAGACTGGTGCCTTTTCTCACAAGCTCTATCTGCTCTTCATACTGCTTCTATAAATCACGTAAATAAAACTGGTTACCTGGGGGTTGGATCACTGAACAAATACTGACTAAGCCAAGTTTTTTTTTATCAATAAATGACACACCTACATATATTTACATTGAGCAAATACAACCCAGAGGTCCAGTATATGATTGCTTATTCAACAAGAACAGAGTAACAAAATGTTTAACGTTTTACAAAATGTTTAACTATTGTAGACAAAATGCCAGTCTGACCTCCGTTCTGACAATCTTCTCCTGAACTTCTCGTACGCATGATTTCCAGGCCTCGATCATGGAACTGAGGCCTGTAGTCGAATATCTGCCAGAAAAAAAGAAATAAATACATTCACCCAAATGTGAATTGTGTTATTCTAATGTGCAAAACCTCGGTCAGGGTCTCACATTAAAACCAATATAGTAAATGACGGATTCCATCAACCTAATGCTACAAATTCTGGATCTACAGTATGTCCTTACGTGGGTGATAGCTCCGTCAAGTGTTGTAGAATTGCCTTCCCATCTGACAAGTACTTCCTCAAGCCACGCAGCCCATGATCTCGCCTATTTTTCAGGACAAACACCTACACACACAGCAATCAAGTTATTTATGCATATAAAAATCGCACTTTAAGTTTTGGACAGTTAGTTACAATCCAGAAATGGAATAAATTAGAAGTAAAGCTCTTACTCGTCCTGCCTGAGATCGGCTGGTTGCTTTTGCACACTGCTCATTAAATTTCTTTATTTTATCCTCTAAACTCATCTTCTCAGCTGCCCATTGGTTACTGCAATATAAAGGATGCTTACAATTAGGATTTTCAATAAGCATACCCAAAAATTATACTAAACAGAAAGAAGCTTCTCACTGAAGTGCAACAGGGAGAGACTGAGGGGAAGCTTCTTTTCCTAAGACTATACGGACTCTCAGTCACATCACATACAGTAGGACTTAACACTCTGATTTGCTTTCTCACACAAAACAATCTCACTACTCATCACGATGCAGATCACACATTAACGCACAACACTGAACTTGGACTTTGCACTTTATTCTGGACACTGTCTTGCTCATGACTGGACATGTTTCCCTATATCCCAATTCCAATTACATTCTTTTATTATTTGTACATTATGTAAATTTTTACAGCTTAAAGTTTTTTTTCTATAATTTTATTGGAAATATATATAAAAAAAAAAACATCTTATTAGAAATAATAGAAAAATATATTATTAAAATCTCTCTATTATATATATATACACCTTATATTCTTATTTGAAAACTCCATTTTTTTATTTTTAGGTCATCAGTGGTAATATAAGCATTTCACTTTTTTAATTTGAAAATTTAAATCAAAAGAGAATGTGCTTCAGCAGACGGTCCAAAATTACAGGAAATAAAGAGAATTCATTGCAACACAAGTGGTCACAGTACTTGCCTTATTGCAAGGAAATGGTCCAGTTCTTTTTGAAACTCCACATTCTTATCCTGGATTAGCTTGGACATGCTGGGTAATATAGAAACATGTACAAGCAGATTACAGTAAGTTTATCCAACAATAACTAAACTAAATGAAACATTAAGTGAACATAAAAAAGGCAGTTCCCACTTAACAGAAACAGCTGGACTAAAGTAAATGTACACTAGGTGCATTTGTAACCTTTGTGTTCGACACAGGAGTTATGGATCTGCATTTTTATCATGTCATTTTTCAAGTGTTTTAAGCGTCGAAAAAGCAAACCATCCCTACCACCCAGAGTGCAAGGCCAGTTTTACAACAGTAGCATCATTTGATTGGATCAAATGATAGATCAGTTTGACATAAACCAGGACAAACTTTTCCCCCAAAAGCCCCCCAAAATAAAGTGGACCAATCCACATGATTAATTGCTATTTAGACAACACACCTTTCCTGAAAATCCACCAGCTCTTTGATTTCACCCTTCAAAGCCTTCAGCATCTCTTGGTGCTCTTTTTTCTCCTGCTGATCCTTTCGTATCTCGTCCTCAAGCTTTTGTTGGAACAACATCAACTCTTTGTTGGAAATCTGGGAAAGTGTGAGCAGGAAGTATAATACAGTGAGAAAATGTGTTTTCTCTCTCTCTGTTCCTATCTATTTTTTTTTCCACAAGTATGTAATGAAGCATAAAATAAATGTACTATGGGGTCGCTACCTCTATGTGCAGATCAAGTTTCTTCAATTCATCATCAAGTACGGAACAAGCCTCTTCTCTTTTGCTTTGAAAAGCCATAAGCATTTCCCTGATACTCTGGATACGGTTTTCAAATTTTATGTTGTTTTTTTCTGTTTGGGACATATCTCCCTAAGAGGAAAAAGTAGGGAAGGAGAAAGAAAGGAAGATAAAATAATATGCAAGTGTTGTAAAAAAAACTAATCAGCTGAGTTTATTTTTGCCTATGGAAAAAAATCTTTTAAAAACAGCAGACACAAAAAAAAACAAAAAAAAACAGATGGTCCTGAAACTCACTTTGTTCTTTTCAAATGGTGCGTATGGTTCTGTATTAATAGCAACATCATCTCTGGTATCTTTGTTACCCCAAAGCGTCTGCAGATAGAAAAGAAAGATCCTCACATTAGGCATCTTACTGTTAAAAACATTGTGAAAAGTGCACATAAGGGAAGTTTCACACTTTTGAAAGACTGACTTACCTGAACAAACATGTTCTTACTTTTGGGAGATATATCTTCATTAAAATTTATATAATTATTATCAGAACTAAAAGCATCAGTGTTAAATGAAGTCAATGGGAAATCATGGAAGCGATTGTTAAACTCTGGGTCTTCTACGAAATCAGGAATATCTTGCGGAAACAGATAATCAAAACTCAAATCATATGGATTGGGAAGAACAGGACAAGAAGCGTCGTCATAAGATTCACTGCTGTCATTCACACTTAAATGATTAGACTGGGGCAGGAATTCCTTGGCCTTGGGGTTGAGATAAGATCCTTTAGCTTCTGAATCATCCATGCTGTAAGAATGAAATGGAAAGCTGGCCGAAAGAGAGGCTTCTCTGTCATCATCCAACGTGTGCTGAAGAAACTCAACATGTGACGCCAGTCCGATGCCACTGTTACACATTACAAATCTGTGCGAGCTGAGCAGGAAATGTTTAAGTCCTCCAGCAGCTTCGATCTTTTCCTGTGCTTCAGGTGGAAAGTTCTCTAGCTCACCAACAAGCAGTGGGTCTGACACCTCAAGAAGTCCATGCTCATCCAGAATCTGTGCAAAGTAACTGGGTAAAGGATGGGATCCGAGACACAAGAAGCAGAATGAGAGACATTGTAAGATTAATTCACAGTGGAAGTGAACTTTTTTTTTTTCACAAGAAAAAAAAAAGAAAAAGAAAAAAAAAAGACAAAAAGTGTGCTCAAAGTTACAGATTTCCCGACAGCCATAAGCACATGCCGGTGTGGAGCTAGACAAACTATAACTTATTAGCTAGCATTTATTACATCGCATCACATCCCGCTGCTACACATAAAAATGCTCTGCGAGTCCGGTTATCATGTTTTTTTGGATTCAGTGAACTATTTAAAATTTATGTAATCACGTGTTGCTAAACATAAAATGAAAAAAAAAATAATAATAAGTTTTTATTGGAGAACTGTGAAAACCCTGTAACTGTGATTGCACTTAAGGCATGGAGGGCCATTAATCGTTTTGAAGGAAGAATGAAAATAACTTCTGCCCTCACGCCAATTGTGAATAATCCGAACTTCCCTCCAGGCAGATCTGATGGGAGGTTTAGATTTTTGGAAAAACCAAGGTATTTCTCGGCTTCAGGATGTGTTTGATGAAGAAGACCTAATGTCTTTTGAGGATTTGAGACAAACATATCAATTATCACAACAGGACTTCTTTCGTTTTTTACAAATTAGGAGCTATATTTTGAAGGATACCTTGTTATGTACTAATAGAAGTCTGTCTCCTACAGAAAAGTTTATTTTTCAAATACCCGGAAAGAAGTCTGTGAGTTTGTTATATAAGGTACTTAGTGGTACATTTGAGAAACAAGTGGTTTTGAATACTAGATCTGCTTGGGAAAGGGAACTTTCAGTCGCTATAAGTGAGG
>JAOVVB010000008.1:8201953-8212061 GCA_028570985.1 Heterobranchus longifilis | reverse complement strand
TCCAGGGTATATTGTATTTATGTATTTATTTATTTCTATATTTACTTATTTATTCACACATTTATTTATTTATAATTGTCATGTTTAGTCCTCCATATTCATGAGACCGAGTTTCATCCCGGGGTTTGTCGGGTTTTGCAAATGCACTTGACAATACTGTTCTTGCAGGAACTATTCCAGAACAGCTGACCTTCCTGTCCCAAAATTACAACTGACTGTTGTTATTGTTTTTACTTAATTACCTAGTGCCATATGTTGTTGTTTTTTTTTATAGCTTTGAAAAAAAATTTGAATATTGTTCTAGAATATAGAAAAAATAAATCCAAACTTATGTCCAACTTCTGATACTGATATTTTTTTTATGTTTTTTTTATTTATTTATCACCAATTTTTTTTATAGATCTAATGCATTATATTAATTTTCATAGGGTTTAATCGTGCAGTTTAATACCCCCCTCCCACTCTCTCACAGAGGATAAAGAGGGCTATAGCTGGCAGAGTAATAAGGCAGTACTGGGTTTTGGTTGTGATCATAGTGCTGGGTGAGCTGTGTACTGTGGGAGAAGACTCTTATATTGCCTGATCTGAAAAGGAGCGAAGCTTTGTGATTGTGGGGGTACGATGGTACAGGGTGTATTTGTGTGTGCGAGGGCAGGACAGAAAAGGAGAGAGGTAGAGGGGGAGCAGTATGTTTGGCCAGAGTATTAGTGCTTTGTTTGACCAGAACAGCCTAATAATAGGTAGAAGGAGAGACAGGCCAGTGTTCTCACAAGGTCACAACTGGGCCAGAATCCCAATGCCCCCGTGGACCATGGGGCAAGGGCATCTCCCAGCAGGCCTAGTGTGCACAACACTGCTCTTATTAACACCTATGTTAATGCCTTTTTTTATTTTCAGTCCATCTGATTTAACTCCAGCTGAGTTTCTGTTATTAACATTAACTATTTCCCATGGCTTGTTTGTCAGGAACATAGTTGATCACTGATCACTGTAGTCAGGTATTAGCAAGTATGACATTCATATTGTGTATCTGGATGGATTGTTTTGTAAAATGATATATTTACAATATCGTCTGCTGTCAGTGAATCAAATTCTTATATAAAACACTGACCTGCACAGCTGCTTGTGACAGTTAAGTGTGTGAGATGTGCATTGGTTAAGCACAAGGAAGCAGTCACACATCAAGTGTGACAAGTCATTTGCAGACAGCTAGACAGTTCTATGCATGATTTAAAGATTATTTTCCTGCTGTTATAATTTAGATTTTGATGCCCAAAGCTGCACCTTAAGCTCTGCCACCTTGACTTTCTTCCTTGAAGTGAGGAAAATAATTTCGGTTCACCCAAAGCTACAGAGGTCACACAGAAGGTCATTTTAAAGTATACTTTTCCTGAAGTATTATAATTACATGCAAGGACATGATGTTTAATTTCCTCTGGAACTGTTTTATATTCCTGGCTTTTAAACTGTACTTTTTTACGTGAGCTACTCATGCAATATTACTCTATTGGTGGAATGTATTTTAGAAGAAAATGCCTAAGTAGGTCAGTCAAACACCTTCTCTTCATATCCACGAGTAATTAACACGCACATGCCCCAAACACATGCACATTGCAGACTGAGGCACTGCTGTTGCCGCAATCAGTGCTTGTTTTAACAGCGAATCCGAAATCCAAACGGACACTGTGCGGAATTAGACTCCGTTTCCTGTGAAAAACACTAACTCCGGGTAAGGAGTAGGAGGGGGTAGAAAGGAAAGGGTTCACAGTTACTAACGCAGCAGGTTTGTACATAAAGCAAAAGTGGTCCAATTGACCTTGCAGACTCTATGACCAATTATCTCAAATTGTAAGCAGATGCTATGAGTCCTTATTTCATATTCTTATTCCTCCCTCAGTGCCAGATGGTCCAAGAGTTTGCACCGCTGGTGAGCAGAGTAGGGAGTGGAGCAGAGGGTTAGGCTGGGAAAACGCTGGGAGGACACACTCTCATCATGGCATCACCTAACATTATATCATAAACAATTCAACAGCAATTTAAATTTAATATATGATATAATTTTATAATAACATATATTAGTTAAATGTTGTATTAATGAATGTCCAGTGGACTTGACTTGATTTTTCAATTGATTAAAATGGATTTGAATAAAAAACTTTCATATTTTGCAGTAAAAAAATTAAAATAAAAAAATTATTCTGCATGCTAACTGTTTCTGGCGCCAATAGTGAATGAGTGTGTGAGAGATCTTAGGTTATCGGTCAAAAATTCTGATTGATCGTCTCTGAGGTCCTGCTTGAAAACGATAATGCGTGGGACTCTACAGAAAACAGGATTATTCAATTAATCACATTTACAGATTAGAGCCCTTCTATCGATCATCACGCTTATGCCTGCCACTGATCGATTCTAATATGCTTTTGTTTATTGATGAAAATCCACTTTTAAAGATGTGCATTGATACCAGCAATCAGCATGTTTTGTTTTTTTTATTTGTTAGATGTGCAATTTCAGATCATACCAGAAGTGTGTGCTTGATCTCAGATAGTAACCCTGAAATATTTCAGATAACGTTTTACAAATTGCTGTAGTTAGGGAGATTATTAGAATTTAGGACTTTTGATAAATAAATGTATGTTCTGTTTGTCTATAATGACGCATTATCTATACCTCGGTCAAAACCACTTCTGTCCTGTCAGATCAGAGGCTTGCTTTTTGACAGCTTTATCTAGGCTTATTAATAAGGAGTGAAAGACTAAAAGCAGTTTTAGCAGTGTAAGAGTAAGGATCTGGTTAGCCAAATCCTGCTTTTGTTTGAGTGTGTGTCCCTCGCTCTGATCTCTCTGATGGTGGCCGTGTGTTCCCTGACCCTCACCCACATCACCCTCTCCTGTCACTGTGTAAGTGACCCTTCGGGCTCTGCAGCCTGTGATCTGGATTCTCCCACACATGATGTGCTCTCGGGAGTGAAAGCTATCCCTCCTCTGAGGAGTTCTCTCTCTTTCAGTCCTTTTGTGTTTCTTTGTCATGAGCGCGTTGTAATCAGGAGTGTTACAATGGCACGACAGAAGAGGCTTCCAGACAGTTCTGCCTTTCAGGAGGCGGATTGCTGCTTATTTGCTGATAACCCTGTACTTCTACACACATAGACTGCTTTCCAAGTGACATTATCCCCTTTCTTGTTTCCACCTTGCACCGTAGCAAGTGAAAATACCTTGAATCAAGTCAAATTTATTTACTATTTCTTATATCAAAGAGGACAAGAAACAAAATATAAGATTAAGCCTGTTGCCAGAAACATCTTCCTACCGTTGTTTAATATTTTCCTATTCTGTTGGGTTATTATTTTATTCTTCATAAAAACTTGTGCTTAAAATTAGCCAAGTGATCTGCCAATTGAACAAAAACAATTCTGCTTAAAATAGTCATATGTTTATAAATATCTTCTAGAATTTATGATGTTCTATTTGGTTCATTTAAACCTGGTAAGATGATAATTTAACTTGATAATAATTAAATATAGTATTAAGTGATACCATGGATGTGGTGGGTCGTAACTATGCAGTAAATAATACAGGTGAAGCATGAACACTTGCCAGATTTAATCTTTTTGTTTACTTTCTACGGTGGCCAAAAGTATTGATACATAAGTGAAATTTTATGTTCGCAATTGTTTAAAATGATGACAATCATAATAAGAGTACTAATTTATTTTATACAATGAAATTGCTATACAATAATCAGTATTTGGTATGAAACCCCTTATTCTTCAAAACCTGCTGCATCTGTCTGGGCATAGAGTCAAAAAGACATCTGCAGTACTCGCTCAATTCATGCCTGCTTGATTGCTTCCTGGAGATCATGTACAGAAGACAGTTTTTTTTTACTGCTACTAAATTCTTAAACATTGTGCAACAGTTTTGATTTTATTTTGATTTAATTCAACTTTATTGTCATTGCACATAGTTACAAGGCAACGAAATGCAGTTAGCACCTAACCAGAAATTCAAGTTAGCAGTGCAATATAAACATATATACAGATCTATAAGACTATATATTTCTTTTGGGTTTAGAACTGGCGATGACCCAGGCTATTGGTCACCACTGTACTTGTGCCAAGCAAATGAACCCACATTCAAAATCTCAGAAATTTTTGCTGTTCAGGCAGAAATCCTAAAATAAAAAAAGACCAGCCTAATGTGTTTCAAACTTTAATTTCTTGTGAAAACTTACCTTTATGGCTGTTAAAAAGAATGACAGGATGTTTTTGTTGGCTTAATACACTGCAAAAAAAATGACATACAGTAATAGAAAGTGAAATATTCTTGCATCTTGCCAAACCTATCAATAATTTCTTAAAAGAAGTTTTACACTAAACCAAATATTTTAGCTTATTTCTGATCATATGTTACTCATTTAATTGGCAGAGAATTTTGCTTCTTTTATTAAATAAATTAATAAACGTGATAAAATTATCTGCCAAAAGAGCAAGAAATTTTAGCTTAAAGTTTTAGTAAAGGTTGATTAAATTTAAATATGGCAACTTTGGCCGTTCCATTAGTTATGATTGGTTCTTTTGCATGAGATATGCTTTTTTGATGATTGAATCTTCAACCATTTACAAAAATGTATATGAATTTGAACCAGACTATGCAGATATACTTTATCACTTAGGGAAAAAAAAGAGGTGGAATCATTGTTCCAGTGTTGTCCCGCAGCACTACATTTATGGTCACATAGTGGTCACATGTATGTACACAGTATAAATTAAAGTGCATAACAGTTTGACTATGTTCTGAGCTACAAGTATGCCATAACAAAGCCGGTGATGGACTCCTATGGTTACTATCTACTTTCACTAATCATTCTCCTCGCTCTGTGTCATGCTCTCTCTGTGTGTTTTTTCCTTCTTAAGGTTTCCTCTTAAGGTTTCCTCCACTCCTGGACGTTTCTCCTAGGTTTGTGTACTCATCCAACCTTTTGTCTCGTGTGAAGAGGCAGTGATGGACTTGCTGCGATGGCAGCATTTGATAGGCTGCAGTTGTAGTAAAACTCGCCCATTGTCGATGTCTAATTGCCAATTGTGTGCCTTTTTTTCATCCTGCAGCTCTCCTTTGTGGACGTTATTGGGAATTTTTCTAATGTGTTTTCGGGTTCCTCGGTTGGAGACGACCTCTGGGCTGCTTGCTGGACGTGCTTTCAAAATGAGATTAACTTTGGAGGAATACATTAGACTGCCTATTGCAAAGCTCACAGGCTTGAGCTGTGGCTTATTATAGATTGCCCACTTCAGCCCCTTACACCCCTCATCCTGCCCCATACACACACACACACCCTTCGGCCTCAAAGCTATTATTGAAGGTGCCTCTTTGAGCCAGTAAGAGTATTCTGTTTAGGATTGAGATGTTTGAGCTGAGCCAAGCCTGATCTCATATTTGTGTAGCAGAAATTAATTTGATGCCACTTTGCATGCTAATCTGTCAAGATTGATTTCCACCAGACAAAGACAGAAAAGGATAGAGTAAATGGCAAGAGAGAAAGTCCACTCTTTGTCTTATTTTGTTGCTCAACTCCCATCTCATTGCATTCCTTCTACGATTTTTATTTTTTATAACTTGAAAGTAGTCTGAAGTATTTTTCCCCTTTTTACATTCAGCAGATGTGATTGTCTTTTAGTGATTGTCTCTTAAAGCCTCCAATGAATCATGTGGATAGACATGAAATATAAGAAGAAAGAATTAGAGCCTTATTATTATTTGTAGATTTTTAATATAAAAAGCTACAAATATCTAGCTATCTAGCTAACTATGCATATAGATAGATGGTGATATATATATGCATACATATACACACACAAAATATACAGAGCTGTATCATACGCTCCCTTAGGTGTGCTTAATTTAGTCTTTGGCACAAGTACTCTGGCGTGGCAGTCTGAGAGGTCGCTCCTGGCTCTCCTCGCACTGTTAGCTGCTGATGTTCTTATTAAAAGTTCATTTTGCTTGGCTGAAGGAGCACAGAGAGCTGTCTGGGCCTCTCGTGCACCCTTGTCGCCTCTTGATTTGTAAAGCAGCGGCGCTTGTCACGATCCAGCGCTCGGGGTTCTCTGGTGGTCCTGCCAAACAGCGCAAGCTCTCAATTATCCATAGCGCTCGGCCCCACCGCCTAACCGGCCTCCACCGCCTCGGGGTCAGGATCCTACCGCCTGCACCACACACCCCACTCCCAGACATGGGAAAAACCTGTTTGTCTCTGTCTGACTGTCTTTCTTTGTCTCTAATTCCATATCTTTTAACCAATAAGCAGGATGGGGATTCGGTTAAATAGCACCATGTTGTTTTTTCACCATCGTCCCTTGGCCCTTTTTCAGTACCTGAAATCACTTACAAGGTGTCCTAAGTGCAGCATTCCTCTCGTGTAGTTTAATTGATAGTCAAAGGATTTTTCAGAAATTGGTTCATGTGTCAGAAGCGGCTAAAATTGTTATTTCTTCATCTTACGGCCGCCCACGTCCTGTGTTTTTGTTGCTTTTTCCTTGTGCTGGTGGCACACGATGGAGGCTTTTTGGCTGTCGGGCTCTTACAATATGTCCAGTTTAATTAGCTTGAGTTTGAGCGAAGAAATTCCTAAGTCTACAAATTAGCATTTGGTTTTCTGAACCTCCTGCCTTGGTCATTTTTAAATCTGCATTTCTCATAAATACCTATTTGTCTTCAATGATGGCTAAATGTAATAGTACTATGAGGTAAAATTCCAAGAATGCGGTTAAGTGTTCATTTGCCATTCAAATAAGTCTTGCCAACCTGTCAATTTACTGTAAGCAGTTACATTATTTTTCCGCCAAAGCAGAGTGTTTCCTTTGAATGTCTGGCTCTTTCACGTATAAGGAAAATGGGATTAAAGGTGCAGAGCTTGTAATAATTTTCAGTCCTACCAAGCCAGCAGTAGTTCCAGTGTTGCCGAAATAATAATACGGAGTAGATCCATCAACTGCTCCTTTTCATCCAGTGGAGATAAAGATATCACTCGCTCTAATGGAGTTGCTCTGCAAGCCTCCTGTTCACAGGGACTGTTTGGTCTGGGAATTTACTGGATTACGGGAGTGCAATTTAAAGTCTCTGTCTCTGTAACACTGTCTCTTTGCATCAGAAAGCCCTGAATTACTGCCCTGTGTCTCAGCCTCCCAGGCTTTGGCCAAGGAAATTGAGGTTCTCACTGCTTAAGCTCTTGTGTAAATTTATTTTCTGTAAATGACAGATCGCACCAAGATTCCCCTCCAGATTCCTGTGTGTGTTGCTTCTAGCCACCCTGGAATAAGACAAATTTCCATTTCTTGGACAGAGAATGTGTGGCTCTAGCAATAGCTTTTCACAAGAGACTGATGGCAAATATTGTTGCAGTTTGAAATAAGTTCATATTTATTCTTTTTTTTTTTTCATTTTTGCTCATTAAGTTATGCTCATCAGATGTGTAAAAGTGATTTGCAACATTTAATAAAAAACATTCAACACTATTTCTGATTTTGGCTTTGTAAAATAACAAATATAAGGATAGCTTAATCAGCATTACTGTTTGACTTCACCAACCCAGCGTCTGCGTTGGTGAATAGTGGTGTTGCATGCTTAGCATTCTTTTCCAACTGTGGTGAGGTGGATAATGATGCGTAACAACATGCCCATTGATTTGAAAAGAGGCTTCAAATGTATTAGAATGAGGTCACCTAGTCTAATGTTGGTGGCTTTATATTTCTGGACCTGTTCTTTATTTTTAATTCCTAGGAAACCTTGTTTTAATCACAAAAGCAGGAAAGGGTTAAATTCCACACATATGCAACAGTTAATGTTTATCCCTGAGAGGGAAATGGTGTCTGCATCTGTCTTAACTAAAATGTGCACTTCAAGCTACTGTTTAATAGATATTAACCCAGAACATACCAACATCTCCTCTTTTAGGCAGTATAGATGTGGTACTGTGCTATAGACTATAAACATTATAAATAATGTTTGTGAATAATTTAAAGCAATCTTTCACAATCCAGGATTTTGATTTTATATATTTTTTTTATCAGGGTCTGATATGTTTCTTTAGGCTCTTTTTGAACTTGCAGATTTTCCGTATATTGACCTTGTATCTAATTCACCGTCGCATCTGGCAGAATAATTATCTGCTTGTTCAGCAATTAGAGTGAGATTGACACCTGAGTGTCACCTTGCTGTGTGGCCTGAGGAAGTGTGTGTGTGAGTGACACAGGGTCAAGTGGACGATTGTTTACTTTAGTGGGGGTGTTATTTGATGGGAGCGCTGAGCTTGAAACCCTGAGATGGGGGTCAAAGTTCAATTAAAGTCCAGTGGGTTGAGAACGCAACAGCACTGAGCTGTCAGCTCTTCTTTTAGCACGTAGAATGAGTGAGTGAGAGAGAGAGAGAGAACTGTGAGCATATTTGCCTGTACGTATAAGCTTTCTATAAGAAAATTAAGTTAAAATGATTGGAAAGGATGAAATAAAGAGATATTGTAGAGAGAGAGTATAGTGATAATGCTGATAATGTTAAGGTGTATTGTAATATATTGCTAATATATGGTTGGTAATTTTTCCCTATAGATTGATGTTGCAGTTACCAGAGGATCTGGGGTTAATTGCAGTGGCAGCACGCCAGACTAAGGGCAAAGGTCAGTCAGTGGTACACTACACTGTTCCTCTTAGGGGACTGTTTTAGTTTTTATTATTAGGCCTATTTAAATTCTGTTGATTTAAATTTGTTTTTATAATTTTACACCATTTTTTTTATTTCTGTGAATTTTTTTAAACGATCTTGTTTTAATATTGTATTATGTATTAATATTACTTAAATCTTGTTAACCATGATGACTGTCCTTCCCTTGTTTGACAAATTTTAGAATAATATCTGATGTGCTTAAAAAACATTATTTTGTGCTATAATACAAATAGAGTACCAATAGCTTTTAAAAAGTATAGATCGATTTCAGCTGCGTTAACCATCTTTTAGTATTCAGCTAGCTGTGATTGTACAGAACTTCTTGACCCGACGTTTAACCGTCTCGTGTTTGTGAAATTTCTTTTGTGTAATGAGAAAAGGAATCCATAGGATTCCCGTAGACATTGCAGTTGTCACTTACTGTGCATTTAACAGACACTACTGCACTATAGCGTTACTCTGTGTATATGAAAGTGTTAGTGTGTGTGCAACAGGTTTGTTTACTGTACTGCAGGGCGAGGGGGGAACACGTGGTTAAGCCCACTGGGTTGCGCCATGTTTACGCTGCACTTGCAAATAGCGGTGAGCTCCCGACTTGGCCAGAGAATCCCCTTTCTACAGCACCTGGCCGCTCTTGCCGTGGTGGAGGCTGTGCGCACACTGCCTGGATATGAGGTACGCGATCACATCACCCAGATATGACACACACATACACTTTTAAAAATACGGCCCCACAGAAAGGTCTCCCAAGCAGGTGCTGCTGTCTAGATCACTAATCAGAAATGTCAGAGTCAACTGCCGCAGAAGGCTTGAGGCCTTGCACTGGCCCACACACACGCACACACACACACGCAGACTTGTGTTTTTGTTGGTGCTTGATTGGAAACACGCATGAGTATTAGATGTTTGGCATGCTTCGCCTCTGTAGCGTGTGCGAGTGTGTGCCCTGCTGTACCGCTCTTATTACACTGCAGAGCATTGTTTGAGTGCACACCTATTGTGCAGGAGGTATTATGGGATGTTGTAAGAATAACAAGCAGTACTTGAGTTAACAGTTCAACTATAACAGAAATGAAAACCAAAATATGTCTACAGTGTGTGTGTGCATGTGTGTATCAATGAACAGTTCATAACTTTTTAACATAACAGACTAGAATGGATTTCCTATTTGAATTTTCACAGTTGCATTTTTTGATGTTGCACACAGTTATAGGATTATTTACTGTATAATCCAGTGTCATCCAGATGAGGATGGTTCTCCTTTTGAGTCTGCTCCCCATTAAGGTTTCTGCTACCTCAGGCATTATACTTGCCACTGTCATGGCTGGCTTGCTCATTAGTGATAGTATTTATAAATATACAATAATATATATATATATACAGGTGTGTGT
>JAOVVB010000008.1:8148088-8162891 GCA_028570985.1 Heterobranchus longifilis | reverse complement strand
ACCTTGGTCCTGGAGGAACGTTGTTTCATTTCACTGTGTACTAACTGTATATGGTTGAAGTGACAATAAAGCCTACTGGACTTGAGTTGACGTATGTATGTAAAAAAAAATCCCTTTGTTCATATTCAGTAAATTGTAAATTATTTATCCTGATCAGGGTTGTGGTGAGCCTATGAAAGGAGCCCTGGGTGCGAGACTGAATATTCCCTAGATGTGATCACAGTCGCAATGCATAGACTTACATTCATACATATGGGCAATTCAGATTCATTAGGCTCCTGTGTTTTTTTAAGTTGAAAGGAAACCAGAAAGCTAACCAACATGGATACAGTGATTGTACCTGTGACATAGACTCTCTGCATACTGGTTTTTGAATCTAAATTGACATAGTATAACTTTAATGACACACCCTAACTATTTTAGATTCACTTTTATTAATTTATAACAAACCAAAGTAGTCAATGATACCATGGTCTCTAGCTGTGGCTCTTATAAACAATGTTTCAGCAGTAAGCAGCAGAGGGAGCCAGTGCATCAGGGATGATGTGTCTGACCCACATACTGCAGAGGAAACGCATTATACCTTGGCAGCTGACAACTGATCTGTCTCAGGTATGAGTGTGAGGCTGGAAGCTGGTGGCGGGACAGTCCTTAAATAACCTGTAAAATGTTCTTCAACTCCAAATGGCCTCCAAGTGCATTACAAGGGAAATAATCTCTCTCTCTCTCTCTCTCTCTCTCTCTCTCTCTCCCCCAGTCAACACTATTGCCTCATTATAGAATATAACACCAACACTGCAGACTGTTGTGAAGAGGTTGTTGAAGGGCAGGTGGGCTTTAGATTTAGAACAGGAGACCTTGGTTGCATGGCTTGTGAGAAACAATTTGGGTTACAGAAAGGAGATTTGGTAATCTGTGATTTTTTTTTATCTGAGCACCCTGTTGTGTTGAGGTTCTTTTATCAGACTTCATAGCAGTACACTGTAGGTCAGATTTTTTTTTGCATGCATACATGCTTATTAAGGGTTGCTTTAAAATGGAACATTTTCACCAATATTAATGAACCTTTCTTTATTTTATCATGTTTAATTCGGTTTTATATTATTATTATTATTATTATTATTTTATTTTATCCCATTCTGCTTCATAGTATATACCTTAGGCTACATTTTTTTTATAAAGGGCATTTAAATGTATAAATTACTTTAATGACTATAACAGTATTAGTTTGGTTAAAAAAAACAGTTGTTAAACGTAAATCAAAAGGAGTTGTTTAGTTAAAACTAATTTAAAATGAATTTATATATGTACATACATACAAGTATAAGTATATTTATCATCAAAAATTGGTTACACATAAATCAGAAGTAGTTGTTTGGTGCAATCATAACTTAATGCAAAAAAAAAACAACAACAACTCCTCCTGCGTGGAGTTACTTTGAAGCTGACTCCTCCCTCACTTCCTCTAAAAGTCTGAGGCTACGTCCTGAACAACATACTAGCTTACTCAACTGTGTGACTAGATATTGTAGTTACACTGATATGTCCCGTACTGTTTAGACATCTAGTGTACTAGTGCCCGCTTCAGGACGCAGCCTCAGTCTGGATGAGATGCACAGCACGCCGAGACAGCGCGAGCGAGTCCAGCAGCGCCCGTGCTGCGTTTTTTTTTGAGAACGTTAAACATGTAACGGGGGTTTTAAAGTTTTGTTTGTTTGAATTTTTATTATTATACTCGCGTGTTGTTGGGTTCTTCGACCGGAAATATGGCTGGTTTGAAAAGGCAGCGGTCGTGGCATGAAGACTTCTCCAGGAACTTTTTGAGACTTTTCTCAAGGAATAAAGCGACAGAGCAGGACAAACCAGAGCGGGAAAGCGGAACCAGGTCAGCTTGTTCAACTTTCTTTAGGCGTAGTTAAATAACGGTATCAATTGTTGTGTGTGTGTGTGTGTGTGGCAGCACTACAACGTGTGGGTGTATTTGTGCGCGCGCGCGCCCGTCCGCCCGTGCGTTTGTGTTACATGTAGCCACAAGTCTCACAGAGTCTGAGTCCTGTTACTTCTGTTGCATGAATGCGTGGACGCAGTAAAGTAGTTAACCTTAATAAACTATAGACAATCATATGCTCAGACACGTGAGAAAGCCGAGTAAGTGTTTTGGGAGGGTTACACCAGGTACATGATCTTTAGGGGGGGGAGAACGTGCACTTCTGTCTGCTGAGTAACTCAATCCAGAGGCTCAGCACTGAAGGGTGGGTCAGTTACTGTAGCATTGTCACTGCTTGTGTTGCATCCTTTCACAATCACTCCAGTGTCTGCCTGATGGAGATCATAAGGAACTTGACACTCACTAAACCCTTAAGAGCTATGCTCACCACTCAGATTTTACATTCCTTTACATTACATTAATTCATCTCTTCTTTATTATATCGATTTCCTCGATTAGACTTCCAAGTCTTAGAATCCAAATGCAGGCAAATCTTTCACTAATTTTGCACCAACTACCTTTTAAACAAGTGTTACACAGTTGAAGATGAAGCAGGTAGGTTTATAAAGGGCAGCACTAACATAGAGCTCCAGTAAAATCTCGAATGATATCCGGTTGGGTTGAGAATCACCAATTACCATAGATCACGATACCTTGGTGCCGATTCGGTTCATATTGCGATCCTGTAAGTATCACAATCTTATATTACTATATTATTATTTTATAGATTTTTTTCCAGATTTTGGTAGACCTTGAAACTTTTAAAGGAATAATCAAAAGTTTTATATCTGCTTTATTCAACAGCTCTACAACTGAATTCAACATGAGTAATTAAATGTAGCCTATTCCTTATACCATTAGTTTTCTCAATTAAAAACCTAGAGCAGCATTTAAACAAAACATGAGTTTCATGTTTATTGATCTGTCATCCGTCATAATAATTTTTTGTAAACAAACTTGCCAAATAAAAAAAGGGATGTCAGTGTGTGAAAAGTTCAAAGTGTACCACCTGTAGGATTATACTAACTGTATATGGTTGAAGTGACATTAAAGCCTACTGGACTTGAGTTGATGTATGTATGACGTTTTACTTCCCCGAATGCCTCCAAAGTCTTGAGCGCATGTTGCGCAATTGTAAGCGCGCAGACGGCTGTCTGCATCTTCTAATGCAGACATGCGTGGCATTTAACACGCGTTTTGAGACAAATTAGTGCTTGCAGTGTTTTAATTGTGTTGAAACAGTGTGTAATGAATGGTTTGATACTAATTTGCCTGCAGATTTTGGAGAAAAAAGACTGACTGATAGCTTTTCAGCATGCGCAACTTTTAATCATCTAACAGCATAAAAATTATTTTTCACCACTCAGAAGCTTTTGCACTCGACACAGAATAGGCTATGTCCACTGTGAATGGTCATGGCTGATTAAGCTGAAAAATAGGCAATTGCAGTCACTGACTGATCGACCGGTGCATAAATGCAGTAAATCATTTAAAAATGGCTTTTGGAGTCACTGTGGCGATAAATGACTCCGCACACAAAATAATTGTGATTCATAACTGAATCGATTTATTTGCCCCAATTTAATTTTATAGTTTTTATTCACTTTTTAGTCATTTGTTTAGAGGGGTTTCCAGTGTTCATTTATAAGCAATAAAATAGGGAAAAAACATGCCCTGCTATTTGTGTTTTTTTTTTTTTCTTTGTAATTTTGTATTGTTCAGGGCTTGAACAAGCCAATTAGATTTTTCCCCTACTGTGACATCATTAAACATAGGGCCTCCCCTGACTTGTTGCTCAGCTGTTCTCTGATGTGGGTCGCACAGCAGTAGCTCATTTACATAGACACTGAAACAACACATTTGGAGGAGGAGTGACACGTAGGGCGTTTGGTGTATGAAAAATGCCTTATATGAGGTGTATTTGAGATGAAGCATTAATACACACACTTTGGGGAGCTCTGAGACTTGTGCTAATTTGTTAAAGAAATAGTAAAATGGTTACGGGACCTTAAAAGGAATACATGCCAAGTGCAGTCACATGCAAAACACCAGCTCTGTTAACTAAAGATGCATCGAATGTTTGGTCTTCCTCCCTAGCAGTGGTTGCTAGCAGTTGCCTCGTTTTCCTGCTAGATTTTATTTTTACAAAACAGGTCTGTCCAGCAACCTGAAGCATTTCCATTAGTTTGCGATTTGTTTGAGTGACAGAAAATCCTGTAACCTTGTGCAGTTTTGGAGAAAATGTAAAAATGTTTTATAACCCATGTTTTTTATGAACATACAATTGAATTTTCTATAGTTGGGGAAAGTTATAAAAATGCAAAACAGCAAAACAGAATGGGCCAAATTTGAATAATTGCTTTGTCAGATAAAAAAAAAAATCATAATTGTTAAAGAAAATTATAGAGGTCATTGCACCTCTAATGTTAACACAAGTTCAGGGGTGAAAATATGTGTTTAGACACATAATGCAGATGATGTGTGGAAAATAAAGTTATATTTTTGGAAAAAAGGGATTTGTTTCCTGCATGTGGATACTGTCGGGACATCCTGTAGTTGTTGAAACTTACAAATGAATTAATCATAAGTGTTTTTTCCCCCCAAGTTATTTAGCGTATAATCTGCATTAATTAAATGCACCACTTAACGTTAGTTGGGTCGATTTGGAATGCTGCAGAGTGACAAAGGGTACTTTGTTTAGGATTACACCAGAGCTCATATCTTATTTCTATGCTAAGAACACTCCTGTGACTTGCAACAAATCAAACTTTACCTGAAAGACCTATAAAATGGCATGCATGTCAGAGAAAGCAATTAGGACTTTGTTCCTTCAAGCTGTGGAAAGTAAGCAGATGAAAGTAAGCAGGAGCTCAGTGTCTTCAAAAAGATCTTCTTTTGCTCTTAGAGCACCTTCTTACTCAAAGGCATGTTGTGGTTATGTGTGTGGCATTTCTCAAAGGCACAAATATCATTGTTCATTACATAACTTAAAAGTTCACATCATTTTTCTTTTTATACTGCTTTAGCTATTTTGTAGTATACTTGCATTCTGTATATCCTATAGGCTATGTAGTAAAGTATTCGTCCCCCACAGTGACAGATTTTACTTAACACTATATCAAGAGCAGTTTCCTTGTCACGACTCATTCCTTTGTTCATTCATTTGTGTCTTTGTTTGATTGTTCATACTCTTGTTTCCCTTTTGCTTTTCCTTTGTGGGGGTTGCACTGCCTCCAGGCTGAGAAGGTTGGTCAAGTCATAGATTTTTAACTTGTGTAGTATCCACAGACATTCCATAATCAACTATGAGAGATAATCCCTGTGGGAGGTCAGGCCGGGCATCGCTCCTCAGGGGAATGTGCTTGATACAGCTCACTGTTGATATCACATCCTTGATGACTGCACAGTTTCGATTTAAGGCTAACTCTCATTGCACTTATACATGGGCCAGATTGTAGTGTAGTGATCCAAATATCCTGTAAGATAAGATATTCCTTTATCTGTCCCACAGTGGGAAAATTTTTTAAGATTTATGCGTGATTGAAGAGAAACCTGAGATACAGAAACCTGTACTCCTGAAGTCCACCTGTAACGCTGAGAAGTCCCTGTTGTTATCTTAAAAAAATGGAAAGAAGGAAAAAAAAACATCCTAGAAACTATCCTAGTCTGCCAGTCCAAAAATACTTTTCTTTACATTTATGAGGCGTGTTAACCCCACTACACCAATCTGCAACATCTCTGACTGAAACCTATACACCCAAAACTCATACAGACACATACCAGGATTTACTGCCATTATGGCTGCCAAAGTCTCTGGCAAAGTATCTTGTAGCAGGCTCAATGATTAAGAATATGAACATGATCTGTTAAGACACCATGTTCACTCTGTCACTAAGTACAAGATAGAAATCCTTATGGAGGTTAAATTAAACTACTGACTCACAGTAGACTTCCAAGCGTTGCCAAATGATCACTCTGTCCCTTTTTTTTAACCAAGTGTTTTAAATCAAGTGAATCTATTACAAAGCCATTCATTGACCTTTGGACCAAGGTGCTCTGGATAAGGATTATTATGGGGGCAAAAAGTGATCCACAAAGAAAAGAAAATTCAGTAAAATGAATGTGAGCCACACCGAACTCCTGAAAAGACATATGAGTGGGAAAAAGGCCCCTCATATGATGGGTCATGTTTTATTACGGTTATTACAGTTTAGCACAGTCCAGCTAATATCATACACTAAACAGTTACTGATTAATGTCAGTGTTAGTATATGAGTCATGTTCCTTTATTCAATCAGAAGTAATCTTTTATAAAAATACCTTTGCTAAATATATACATTTCTATAACTAGAATTTGACTTATGGATTTTTTTAATTTTATTTTACTTGTGTCACAAAATTTAACTCCATGTGATTTTGTTTGTTTTCACATTGTGTTATACACATCAAATAAGTGAATCTATTACAAAGCCATTCATTGACCTTTGGACCAAGGTGCTCTGGTAGCAAGTGAAGCTGAATAATGGATCATATTCTTTGCGATGCTAAAATGTTTCTATTTCCCACGTAAGCTACTCTCTACTCCTACTTTATATAGAACTGTGTTTCTGATGTAGGGACAATGTAGAGTTAGTATGGTTTTTCTGATTGCTGTACTTCTTCCATTTCTTTGGCCTTGCAGGGAGGAACATGAGGACGACAGCGCTTCTAGCCAGTCTAATGAGGCAGACTCGCAGCTCACACCTGAACATCATCTGAATATGTCATCAGCAGAACAGGTGAAGTAGAACAGTAGTCCTAAATAAGTGTCGTCATTAGTTCTTCTTTCTAATTTTGTTCCCTTTGGGCGGGGCTATATGACCATATTAACATAGTGATGTGATAACGTTAGGATATAACATATGATCTTATTTTATGGTCAGTATCATACTTCACTGTGAGAAGTAACAGAAATCAAAAAATACTGGAAACTAAACAGTCAATATTTGTTGTGACCGAAGAGAATTAGAGCAGGTTTGGTAAAGATTAAAATTTCTTTCTTTCTTTTTTTTTTTTTTTACATGATTTACTGAGAATCTTGATGAATCCGCCACAGATGTTAAAACCCTTCGACTGCCATTCATTTTATCTCATGATTCAGAGAATGGTGACTGCAGCAGTGTTAGAAACCAGAGTATATGTACATAAAGCAGTTTATAGTAACCATCTTTTATATGTTTATGCTACTCCTCTGCTGTAAAGTCTGTGTAGCCTGAAAATGGTGAGAAGTAATGCATTATGGGTCATTTCTATGGAGCCAGTTTTGCTACTCAGGTGGGTGGAATGAGACACTTGTGTGATGAATGTGTGTGAATGCACTTACAAACAATACATCAGCCACCCATATTTTTGTCAGCTTTTTTTAAAAATGTTTTTATTCAACTGTGATACAGTCTCCCTGCCACTGAACACTCAGCTCTGCTTGTTCCACCGTGTCACAGGATCCTCCACTGTTGCTAAGATGGACTCGACTAACTTTCACAGCACCTCCCACTTTAAAATCAGTTGACCAATAGTTAAAAAGTGTGCAAAAAGTCAGGAGGCAAAAAAAAATGCAGAAGCATAAGGATTATTATGGGGGCAAAAAGTGATCCACAAAGAAAAGAAAATTCAGTAAAATGAATGTGAGCCACACCGAACTCCTGAAAAGACATATGAGTGGGAAAAAGGCCCCTCATATGATGGGTCATGTTTTATTACGGTTATTACAGTTTAGCACAGTCCAGCTAATATCATACACTAAACAGTTACTGATTAATGTCAGTGTTAGTATATGAGTCATGTTCCTTTATTCAATCAGAAGTAATCTTTTATAAAAATACCTTTGCTAAATATATACATTTCTATAACTAGAATTTGACTTATGGATTTTTTTAATTTTATTTTACTTGTGTCACAAAATTTAACTCCATGTGATTTTGTTTGTTTTCACGTTGTGTTATACACATCAAATAAGCATGCTTAAAGGCATTTATATTCCTATTCACTTCGTACTTTATATGCTAGTACTTATGGTAGTATATTGTATTATACACAGTGAGGATGAAGTCATTCTCTAATTGTCTACAATCGTGATAGACTATGCAACATGAATGCTGTGGTGTTGCATACACCAGCTAATGGATTTTTTCTGCACAGCAGTAAACCATATGTTTGTAACTAGCAACACATGTTTGAAACCAGGGAAAGACTTTAGACTTATCATGTAGTATATTTGAAATTATATGATATAGTATTATTTAATATGATGATACATGACATATATTATAAATCATATCATATATCATATTATATATCATACATCATATTGTGTAGCTAAAGATATATGGACACCTAATCATCAGTCATACATGTTTGTTGAACATTTTATTCCAGAGTTTGCCAAACCTTTGCTGCTCTAACTAGTTCTGGGAAGTGGATTTGTGGATTTGCCCATTCAGCCACGAGCACATTAGAGAGATAATGGACGCATGTCAGATGAGAAGCCCGGGCATATATTCAGTTTTTCTGTTCATTCCAAAAGGTGTACTCCTTTGGGTTGGAGTCAGGGTCAGTTTTTTCACACTGTCCTTGAAAATTCATGTCTTCATGTTTGTCTCCACAGTATGTCTTTACAGTTTGTACACAGGGGCATTGTCATGATAAAATGCTTTGTTCCCTTAAATAAAATGCTTTGCCTTAGAATCTTCAAGCATACAAATAGACTTTTTTTCTTCTGCTGTTTTGCAGCTTTAATTTTCATGGGGTTTAAAGTTGTATAAGAATGATTATATAAAAGGTCTAGGGCCATATAAAAGCTTTGCATGCAGTCCTTTTGAATGCAGCATATACTGTATATCAGTGTGTTTTACAGTTTATTTGTAATGAAAAATAATTCTTATGTAAGCCTTTGCATCCATGGCTACTATTTGCACTTCTATAATTAGAAACATATTTCAAACTTTGTACAGGTCTAACACCATGGCTGCCAAGCATTCACTTTTTAAGTGAGTTAGTATGTCAGTAGTATTTGAATTTATGAATGTGGTTAGGTAGGGATGGAGATGGGAGAAAGTTAATGGCTTGAGTATATAAAGAGTGTTCCCCAGTGAGGCTGCTTGTAATTCATGTCTCGTAATCTGCAAAACTCCCACAAAGTTTGTTGAGTTTAGGTTCATCATTCAAATACTAGTTGTCTCAATCGCCAGCAGCTGCTTCCGCCTTATTTTGCACTTCAGCTCTTTTCATGTATACTCTATAAACAAACTTTAACAGGTAGTAGTAAATAATAAACTACACCCTGTGATAAATCTTGTTTATTTTCTTCCCCATTTCGATTTTAGTTTTTGAGCTGAATAACTCAGTGAGGATCTTATTCAAAGTGATTTCCGAATGGGACTGGATATAATCCTGAGCACTTGGTGCCAAAGGCCTTGTTCAGCAGTGGTTCTCTGGCGGTACTGGGATTTGTTAGGGTCATGAGCCCAGAGGTGTAACCACTGTGTCACCACAGCAAGCACTGATATTGAGGTCTTGTACTTGGATTTTAAACACTGGTTCTTCCTGTACACAGTCCACTTGGTAAGTGGGCCAGCATCAGCCAAAGTTAAGCCTGTGCCCGTTTTTCTTCCATGGGTGTTGCGTCAGCAGTACAAAACAGCCTGTGAACGTGTTCATCGGTGCTAAGGCCACTCTGAAACACACTCTCCTTCCTCTTCAGCTTCCTGACAAGCTTCCTGCCACTCTCATTTCAGAAACAAGAGACACAAAATAAAGGGAGTGTGCTTGCACGGCTTGCATGTTAACTTGAGGTTGCTGTTCAGGTGATGTGCAGATAAGTTGTAGATATGATCATAAGCAAACATCGGCTCTATACAGATTAAAACAATGTGTCTATTTTTGTTACTTGTGTTATGGGCTTTTGTGTAAGACCTCATACTGCTGTCTCAGGTTTTTTACTGGCTGGTTTGGAAACCCACTAGGACCTGTGTTGTAGATCTCATTCTGTGTGCTCACAGGGTAACAGCTGCCTGAAGCGCCCAAAATATGCTAAGCTTCAAATCTCATCGGATTGGAAAGTGTTTTGCACCTTGTTCTAATTCTTCCGAGACATGTACTAGCATGAATAAAGCAGGCTAAGCAACGCTTTTACTTTCCCCTGGCATGTAGATTGTTTATTACCTTCTTAAAATAATAAACTTTTTTTCTTTTTCTTTTCAGTGGCATCATGCTGAGTACAAGTCTGATTACTTTTTTGAATTGCTGACATACTGTAGATGTACAAAATAAAAAAGGTAGTAGTTTTGGTGCACAAGGAAACAACTGTAAAAAAAAAAAAATCGCAGAGCAGAGTTAGAAAGAAACAAACAAACAAAAAAAAACTTTTTTCCCAAATGTTTCAGGTTCACGCACAGGTTCATTTTCCTAATGCAGCATGCTTATGATTATCCAAAGTAGTTATTATACGCCTGTAAACAGTTAAGTAGAGCTGTTTCTGTAGGATTTGCTTGACATCATCTTGATTTCATTTGACTGCTGATGTTATCTTCCATAAACAGCTTACAACACACGTATGGGATTTCCTACTTAAAAGATATCAATCAAGTGAGGAGCACAAAAGAATTTCCATTGCATTAAGTACCAAGGAAGGCCTTTAGTAACAGATGAAGTACTGTAAATGGGGGACCACAGTGACATTACCAAGGACAGGATGTCCCTATGCATTAATAAAATGACAAGTAGGAAGGTAATATTTAAAGGAGATGCAGGAATATGTGTGAACATACAGATGCACACACACCTAGAATCCAAAGTTGGTTATTTAATTTTTTGTCCAAAATGTATAGAGATCTGATGAGACCAAATGGGGCATATTTTTAAGACGGCACCATCATGTTGTGGAGTTCATCTGGGACTGGGGTTCTAATCAAGATTGAGGGAATAATGAGGGAAAAACTCCAAATATTAGTGAAGGGAGTCGGTATCTATTGCATAATCGCTGATCAGTTTGAATAAACCAATGCATGATTGATTAATAATCGATTTAACCGCACAGTACACATTAGTATTATTTATTATAAAGAAACACCACCCTGCACTATTCCTACACCCAGAGTATATTACACATACATAACAGCATTACTCGCATAAGCATCTCTTACCGAATATATTATCATTAAAACTATGGCACAGCTGTCAAAGCAGATGTAGACTTGTATTTACCATTGTTCGTATATGCCTTGTGACAGGTTTTGGAAATCATGCTCTTCATGTTAATATTTTCTTTCGCTGGTGGTTTACTTGTATAATTTTACCCAAAACCAAAGTATCATCTGGGAGCGGATGCTCAAGGTGATTTATTTTTTATAATCACCTTGAGATGCAGCAGTCCTGTGCAAAAGTCTTAGGCACCATACTATCTTTAGTACAAATTTTGTTATTTATATATATATATCAAGACTGCATTAATATTTATCCAAACCATTCACTGTTTTTAAACATTTTCAGATGAAAAAGCTAATGTAGGCACCTTGGTTTGTGTGAGAATACAAAGGAGCAAGTGTGACAAAGTTACTAGAAGAACTCTCAGTGAAACTCAGGAACAGCCTAACAGCTGTTTTTACAAAAGTCTCGACCATGTACAAAAAAACAAAAAAAATCCTTTGGAAACAATTCCACATGGAATAAACCTCCATAACGGTAACTAAAGAGTGGTAAAATAGAGTGTTGAATACAGATTTGCTCAGCCCTGTACATCGTCCACAAGTTTACACAACCATGAAGTGATCATGTTCAGGTAGCGGCATTACATGCTTGCGCGTGTTCCTCAGACTTTATGCAAGTTTCCATTACAGAGCAATTGCCCAGGTTCACAGAAAAAAATTAAACATGGCATTTTTTAAGGGTTTTTAATGGTTACAATTAATTGGCTTTATCCTCCTCAATTTATTTGCTTTGTACTTAATTTTATTTGCTGCTATATCACATGAAAAGTGGAAAAGCTCTGACATAATTTTATCTTGGTTTGATCAATGACATCACAAAAACCTGTAAAAAGTGTAGATCTTTTTTTCCCCCTTATTTTTTAATTCCCTGTATGTTCAATTCAATTCAATTCAATTTTATTTGTATAGCGCATTTAACAATTGTCATTGTCGCAAAGCAGCTTTACACAATCTAAAGAATTATTTAAGTCTGTATGTGTATTTAATCAATCCGTTAATTAGTCTGAAGTACCTGAAATCACCGGGCCATATTTCTAATGGCACAACCAAAGCTTGTGGTTTCATTCATTAGGATGTGAAGTAGTAATAAGGAAGTTGTAATAAACCACACTTGGTAATCTAATAAAATCTGCTTGGCTTGATTTAACAGCTATATTCATCATAAACCAGTGAATCCAAGGATGATTGTTCTTATCAAACCCTAGATTATTAAAATATTTTTGTAAAAAAAAAAGCTGTATGGCTTCTCTGCTGTCTGGCACAGAAAGAGTTAACATTGCAGTGGGCAGGTCTGGTGGGGTGAGGGAAGGAGGGGGAGGGCGAACATGCTGCTGTCTCAGTTCCATTAGCATTATAGAAGCAGTGGAGGCTGGAACAGTGCAGCCAAGAGAGAGCCAATGAGGTACTTTCTGCGATCACCGCTATTCACGCTACCGGCTGAAAGCTGTTACCAGGAAATCTAATACGGCTGCATTTCCCTCTCTTTCTTTTCCTTGCTGTTTCTCTCTCTACGTTAAGGCACTGGAGTTCTCGGAGCAGGACAGGACACTGGAGGGAGACGGTGCGTGTGATCACGAGGGCAGTTTTCAGGGGGATGCGGAGAGCGACCCTTTTACCATAACCCCCCCTGTCTCTGAGCCCTGCTCTCCATTGCCCCCTGTAGATGGCTTCTTCAGGCGCTTGGGCAGCCTGTTTCCTTTCACTCGAACTCAGCCTGGAGAGGAGGACACACAGCATTCAGTAAAGAAAGTTGCAGAGACAAGTGCAGAAAAAGAAGAGCACTCGCAGCCACTGAAGCCTCAGGAGGTGTTTGACTGTACTGCAGGACCAGAGGGTGAAGTCACAATTCAAACCGAGCAATACGTACAAGACACACAGTGAGTATGACCTTATATGTGCCTAGGTGTCTGTCTGACTGATGGAGAAAGAGAGATGGAGAAAGAGATAAAGTTTGTCCAAACCTTAAGGTTTCTGAACGGTTCCCTTGATCTTGCTTGAGGGGGTTAATGGTCTAACTGTAGGATTGTTCAAGTATTATCAATGTTCTTTGTATTTGCAGTTTTATGACACTGCGCATACTGTTTCAAAAAAGAAAGTATGATTATGATTATTAAGGCAAGTCTGTTGAGTTTTTAAATAGTAATTAAATAGATAAACTGCAGATGGGAAAGAGAATTCTCTAGTAGAGTTTGTAAGAACTTTTCAGAACATTGACAGAGCACACTGCCCTCACATTGATTTATCTATAATTAAAAATATCAAAGCAACAGATTTAGTATAAGGTTAGCTAAGAGAGTGGAAGACTTGACAGGAATCTGTGGTGGACAAATCATTACTGCAAGTACCAGGGACAAGGTGATCACATTCCGGGGGTGTTAGTCTTTTTTTTCCTTCTGCAATAACCTCTTTTAAGTGTGGCCTTAAGACAAAACACTGCATTCACATACTGTATGTCAGTGTTGTTGTGCAGCTTGATGACTTTCTTTTGCAGTCGCAAGCATGAAGTGCAACTTCAGACACTTTGTTAGAAATTAATAATAGCCTGGTCATTCATTTAGTTTGAATACTTAAACTTGTTTTGGTGCCTGTATTAAAGTTCTTGACTAATTACCTCACCATTCTTTATTATGATATATTAGCTATGTTTATTTTAGCATTTAGCCTAATCATGCATTTACCCTGAGGTCCAGTTAGACTGCAGGTGAAATGTATACATTTCAGTACTGACCATATGCAGTAAGTGCACAGAGCTCTCCTGACTAAACAGACAAACACACCATTAGCCAGTTAGCAGGCTAGTGTAAAATTTGAATGTTAAAATAACCCTTATTTACCCTTAACAATGGGGTAGATTGCCTGACTATAATTAGGGTAGTGGCAATAATGAATGACTATAAAAATAAATTTCCTGTTAAGTGGAAAAAAACAGTCAAGTTAAAAGTTACTTGAAGATTCTATGCAACAGGAATAAACATGACTATTGAGTCTGGGAGAAAAAACCCCTCCTATATAGTATAATGATCTTGAGATGCTGTGAATTACTCTGACAGTCCTATTAGAATATCTCATGGTCAGTAACGTGTTAGTGGTGTCAGCTCAGACCTGGCAAATAATTCATCCCTGTACGTCATACACATCATACTCTAGCTCAGATACAGTCCCACGATAAGTGTCATGTCAGACGTTGTTTATTATTTGTTTATAGTTGTTTACTGCTAAATATCAGCAAATTAAATCTGAAATTCTCATTGATTGTTTTATGCGCAGTCACGTTGGTACTGGTGTGGGGTCGCATTTCAGAAGTTGGGCTCGGCCCCTTACTTCCAATGAAAGGAACTTTTAATGCTTCAGCATACCAGGACATTTTGGACATTTTCATGCTTTCAACTTAAACAGTTGAAACATGGCCCCTTCCTGTTCCAATATGACTGCACACCAGTGCACAAAGCAAGGTCCATAAAGACATGGATGAGCGAGTTTGGTGTGGAAGAACTTGTCTGACCCACACAGAACCCTGACCTGAACTAGATAGAACACCTTTGTAATGAGTTCGAGCAGAGACTGCGAGCCAGGC
>JAOVVB010000008.1:8133542-8147988 GCA_028570985.1 Heterobranchus longifilis | reverse complement strand
ACATTTACTACTTCACTTTTTATTATTATTTTTTTTATATATATATATATATATATATATTTTTAAATTATGAAATCATTATAAAGCGCAAAACTTTACATATAATGGTCAAAGCTTTGTTTAAATCACTTATTTCTCTCTCTTGTCCATTTTGCCTAAATAGGTTCTGTGCTTTTTTCAGGTCAGGTACAGAAGACTGTGTGATTCTAATCTGCTGTGGGTTTTATGATCTTCTAAGAGATGTCCTGCTGCTGCTACCAGATCTCATGCTGGAGGAAGTGATGGACAAACTTATCCAGCCTGAAGCTCTTATTGTCTTGGTTAACCACCCATCCCCTCTTATTCAACAAGGGGTCATAAAGGTAAAGTCAAAACATTTTCGCTTGAATCAACTTTTTATTAACAACTTTTTTAGAAGCTGATGTCAGTCAAAGAAACTTGAGTCCAGTAACTGAGCAAGTAATATAATAATAACTTGTGGTTTTTACTTCTGTATAGGACCACCATACATACCTTTTTTTTTATCAATTTCACAAGGAGACAAACTTTTTATTTCTGTTGTAGACATCAAACATGGCTATGGCTAAATGAAGTATGTTATCTTGTGGTTTAATTACATTTTCAGATTGTCAGTTTCTGAAGCAGTGTCTTAGAAAGCAGGGATATACTAATAATTAAAATAGCATTCTCTCTGCAATTAATCTGTTTAGCATGCAAATGCCACTGTCATGCTAATTTTCTATAATAATGCCATGATAATTTTCTAAAAAGAGAAGGTAGTTTCTTTGTTTTTTTGCACAAAGAACAGGGCTGCTTAATTTTTTAAACTAGAAATCTAAATGTAAACGTACTAATTTGCACTTGGTGCCATTATTTAGGTCAAGCCAGCTGCAATGTTTTATGACATCACTGTGGGAAGGTTTGCCTGGAGCAGATACAGTTTACTATACAAACAATGATATTTCAGCCAGGATTAGACTAGTATCAATCTGAGTCAAATGTCTTGTAATAAGGGAAACATCTAAACATTTATGTCAGCTATGATTAACAAAATGGGGAAGACTAAATTGTGCTGTGAGGAGTCCAAAATATTTAATATAATGAATGGGGAGCTTGCAGAGTACTGGTTGCTGTGTGTGTGTGTGACTGATGCTCATCAAGAGACATGAAAGCCTATCAGAGGGTCATCAATATCTCCACAAAAATCATCAGCTGCTTAATACCATGCCTGAAAAAAAACGTCATCTTTCACTGACACAGCAGAGCAAAGAACATACTTAAAGACCCATCACATAATGCATAATCAGATTCATTAACAGATTCTTCCCCAGAGCCATTCGAGAACAGAGCACTAACAAACACAGTCACAGAATGTTAGCAACTATTTGCACTACTCACTTACATCTAGATCATTTTGCAGACTCCGTTAGACATTACTTGATATTTATTTATTTCCAACTGCGAGCTCTATACATAACACAGTTATTGAAGTATTCAAGGCAATCCTTATGTTTGTAATTATGTTAACTTTCAGAATTTGTGAGCCCCCAAATTATTTATATAGTAGTGTGTGTGTGTGTGTATATGTGTGTGTGTATATATATATATATATATATATATAGCTTAAGCACGAATGTTTTTACTATATAGAAAAAAGAGATGTCCTTATCATTCCAGTACTTTAGGAGGGACTGTATTTCAAACATTATCATTCTCCAGCTGAAAAAGTTCAGCTATGCAGAGACTCGCAGGAAAGTGAGCCATTCAGGATAGATTGTGTGAGAACACCCAAGTATGAACAAATCAAATAGGAGTAAAATACTGAAAGTGAAGTACAGTGGCATGCGAATTTAATCTGTTCTTAAGGCGAACTTTTGTATTGCGAAATGCATTTTCCCATAGAAAATAATGTAAATACAAATAATCTGTTCCAGCCCGTTTAAATATTACAAAAACTATCAAAACATTTAGAATAAACATGTTAATGAAATAAAGTATGCAATGAATAGATAATAAACCTCACCTAACCTTAACTTTTGATTCCTCTTAGCACTGGCAGTTTAAAAAATTAAACTGAAAGTGGCTCCCCTTTCTTTTTGCTACTGGTCTTGATAACATTCTCGGGACCCATGGTGTTATGTCTTGACTAATTCTTGCAAAAGACAAAAATGCTAAATTGCAAAATGCAAAAAAGACCCCCCCCCAAAAAAAAATAATATATATATATATAAACATGTTTCGCTTGGCTTTCACACATGCCCAAAAATGATGCACTGACGAAAATAAGTTTTAAAGTCAATGTTAGTTGATGTATTGTTGTTTGGTAGTTTGTCTTAGAAGACTTTATAGAGAATGACCAAAACCTCACAGAAGTCAGCATTATTAAAGTCATGTGGAAGGTCAGATATAAAGTTTGAGGAATCAACAAAGGCCACATTCATATTCACATTCATATTTTTTATGTCTCTGGTGAGAGTGAGTAATGATCTGAAGCATTTCATCCTCTGAGTAAGTTTAGCTAGATTGTTAAAAATTTTGTTCATGTGGGATGTTTTACATAATATGCAGATCATAAAGCAAAATTACATCCTTGAGCTGTAAATAAACTTCACTGAAGAGAAGGAAATGAATGCCTGAAAATCAGAGTTGAAGAAAGAAATAAAGAAAGTGAGGAGATCATTTTTCCACAGTGGAAGTGAGAGCACGCCATGAGTGAAGACAAGAGTGTCATTAGTGAAGTTGTCACGTCTCTGCAGTGCTGTGGACAACCAATAAACTGCTAGTCAGCCCTCAAGATATTACATTGAGCCTGATCCCTGTAATCACAAGTACCAGGACTCAATGTTATATTCTTTTGCGATTCCTGATCCTGAGTCCAGATCTTCTTCAGTCTGTTGTGGGAATTTGGTTGTGAAAGGTACTTAAAATAACCTTCTCTTTGAGTAGATTGGAAACACAACAAATAAGCATATGAGGAACTGCATCAGCATCTATGCAATTCAGCTCTGCATGATGCATCACAGACCTAACTAGAAACATGGAGAGGTACAACATGCTAGGCTAAGGAGTTGTAGTGAGTGTGTGTGAGTGTGTGTTTGCAGATGAGCATTTCCCATGTCATGTGATAACATCTTTCCTGAGGTTTGATGCATGGTGATGTCATGGTCCAGGCAGTACAAACCCTTTACAGGACTGCTTTCATTGTGAGGCAGACAGACTGAAACATTGCCAAATACACTCAGACAGAGAGTTAATACACTAAATAAGAAAAGAGAAGGTTGTTTGGCTCACGTGGTGCAGTTATGCCTTAAAGAAGAATAAGAAGAGGAAGAGAAGGAAGAAGAAGAAAGAAACAGGACAAAGACGGCATGTTTACATGTTGCAGGTCCTGGTTATAGTCCTATTCCATGGCGAAGCCACTACAATGTAAACACAGCTGTGGACTGGTTTATTTCACACTTAAGTATGGGAAAGGTTACTCCTTCCAAACAAAATTAGGCTGTACAATAATTACAGTGGCTGTAAAAAGTATACACACCCCTATTAAAAGAGATGATGTTTCTTAAAAAAAAAAAAAAGCTTTAAAAAAAAAACACCCTTGGGCATGGGACTTACCATGATCAAAAGTAATTATTATACACCTGCCATCAATTAAAGCCAGCCTATTATGCAGAAATATTTGCCTATTGGCCTCTGTGTGTGCGTGTGTAACACAAATTATGAACAAAATGCCCTCATATTTTACCTTTTTTCTATCTATAGAGGAACCTGTGCTTAAACACACCCTTCAGATAAAAAAAAAAAAAGGGCTCAGGACCACCCAGAAGTCAGTCAGTTGTTGACTTATAAAACAAAATACAAAACATCATAAATCTCTATCTCTTTTTTTTAAACTCCCGTTCTCTGAAACACTGAAGGCACATTATTAGTGATTTATTTGGAGTGGAAATGTTTATAGAGATATATATGTGAGCTAATCATTTTAAAATTACATGCTTACATAATGAGGGACAGTTCAACTTTGCTTTAAGACTGATGCTGAAGAGTGGATTGATTCCGTCTCTCCGTGACTCAACTTCAAATCCTAAAGCTGTAAAGGTTGCCCTTTCACTTTGCTGCTTGTTTATCAAGTTACTATGGTGAATGTGGCTACATAAACCTGAGCTTAGTCGCAACGGAAGCTTGTATTGCACGCTGAACCAAGATAGAACTTTTGGCTAGTAAATAGTCAGAATGTAACAGAGAATTTTTATAAATACTTTAATGCCAATTTTATCAAAATTGTAGGTTGTATGGTGGTAGTTTGTCTAGTTTAGTTTTATTTCCTTTGGACATACTTTAGAACAGTTCTTTAAAAATAACTCTTGAGATTTAGCTTCAGCTCATGTTGTGAAATAACATGTACATCCACACAGTTGATCGGTTGCTACTAAAACCCATCATTTTTTTTCTCTACAATTTCTAGAGATGTGGAGGCAGTAGCTCTTTTGCATGTAAAGTTACAGTCACAAAATCAGCTTGTTTGTGAAAGGAGTGATTTTTCAGTCATTACTGTAGGATTTTGTTGACCGCTCCTTAGTTTCATCCAACTGCTGAACCTGTAGTCTGCAAAGAGTTTGCAAGGCATGTATCGCTCTGTCAGAAAGTGTCAATCCAGAGAAGTACAACAGAATTTTCAAGAACACCATACTTATAGAAAGCTAAAAAATAGAAGTCCATTCAGTGGAATAAAGCTGGCAAATCAAGCTTTCCTTAATATGTAGTGTTATGTTATATGACATGAACCTGACTTTTACAGGGGATGCCAACCTTCTATATACACAGTAAAAATCAAAGAAGAATCATCACAGCAGTCAGTTTCAGATGGTACATTTTTTAATCTAAAATGAAGTTTGTCGCAAGAATGACATAATATATATATATATATAATTTTATTTTTATATTATTTATTATACATATAATATTATTATATTATAAATTTATTTGAATCAACTGAAGAGCTTCAGTTTAACATGAAAGGCTTTGCATTGACCTATTTTTTTTTCTTTAAAAAATCCTGCTGTCAATTTTTTTTTTACAGTCAGTTTTTTTTGGGTTATTTCACTCTACCTCAGCCCTTCTTCCACGTCTAAGCATTTTCTGGAAGAATTTTCTAAGGTCATCAGTTTAACACAGTAGTCATCACACTACATTGGCTGTAAGGAGCTGATGCTAATGTACTTGATAGAAGTATGTTAATATACTTTAAGTAGACATTACTGGGCTTTAATCTTATATACCAGTGTCCAGTTATTAAATAACATTATCTGTAATTCCTGGTCTGAATTCTGTCCTCAGGATTTTTTTTTTACAGTAAATGTTCTGTCGTCTTTGCATCATTATTGTCAGAGCTCAAGACAGTAAATGAGCACTCAGCAATACACTTTAAAAAATTTTTCATAGAGTGCCGCAGTGGTAAAGTGCTCGTACTATCATCCGGAGTTCGCTCTCTCCCAGTCAATCATGGGCATCTGTGAGCTGACACAAGCGTAAGAAGCGGATAGCGCTGTCCTCCGAGTGTGTTATCCCGCTCCCAATGGTGCGTGAGCGAACAGTTCGAAGAGATGCGGTCAGCTGGCATCATGTAGTTCGGAGGAAACAAGTGATAGCCCCGTAGTGATGGGAAGGAATTGGATACGACTAAATTGGGGAGAAAAACTGAAAGAAAAAAAAAACCCAAAACTGCCTTTAGCTTTGATTACGGTGAACATTTAGTGTCATTGTTTTAACAGCCTTATTTACCATCATGACATTTTTCCCCATCCAGAGTTGCATTCATTTTTGGTCAAGGTCTAGAATTGATGACTGGAGAGTTGGATGACTCTGTAAAGTCTTTTCCAGCACATTTTAATCATTTCTATGGGAATAAGTTCAGGACTCTGTGATGGTCAGTTTGTGTGGGAAAATTATTCCTCATGCTCCCAGAACCACTTTTTCACAATTTCAGTCTTCAAAAATTCCTGTGCCATCAGGAAAGAAAGTTGATGGTCATCTGCTGACTTAATTTTATTGCCACATTGCCAACAGTGCTGAGCCTAAACCTGACCAAAGAAGCAACCCCAGTTCATAACACTGCCTTCAGAGGCTTTTACAGTGGGCACTATGCATGATGGGTGTATCACTTCACAGGCTTCCCTTCTTACCCTGACATGCCCATCTTTGTACTCTGTAAGGACAGATCTGGACTCATCGGTCCACATGACCTTTTTCCTTAGCCTAAAAGTCCAATCTTTACACTTCCTAGCAAATTGAAGCCTTTTTTTCTGATTAGTCTAACTAATAGCTCTTTAGTCCCAGTCCTGCATGTTGTCATCACATTGTGTGTGTGAAAATGATCTTGCGTTCATTGTTAAACACAGCTATTAGCTTGATTTTATTCATTTATTTTTAAACTTTCTTAATGCAGGCCAGTAGATTGATTTTTCTGAAACACAGTAATCTTTTCTATGACAGTGGGATATGATAAATGAGAAATGAGAAAATATAAGAAATGAGAAGCTACTCAGTGCATCAGTTAAGGGTTAAAATTATTGTTGTCTGCTGAAGCATATTAATCACTGCAGTAATTATCTAATTAAAGGCTTTCAAGCATTTTCTTATTTGAAGCCAAACAGACCTTTTTTTTTCGATAGTGTATCTCATCTCACCTCACTCACTCATCTTCTATATCGCTTTATCCTGTATTCAGGGTTGCGAGGACCTGGAGCCTATCCCAGGAGGCTTAGGGCACGAGGCAGTGTACATCCTGGACAGGGTGCCGATTCATCGCAGGGCACACACACATACACACACTCACACACTATGGGCAATTTGAGAACGCCAATTAGCCTAACATGCATATCTTTGGACTGTGGGAGGAAACTGGAGTACCCGGAGGAAACGCCAGTGTATCATGACTCCCAAATGTAATCTCTGGCAGATATCTATGACGCTCAAGCTCTGTGGTTGTCATGGGAATGTTGCACATGTACACTTCTATTTGTCTCTTGGTAGAAATCGCTTGCACAGAGAGGAAAACAAACATCAGCAGGGACCGCAAGTGTGCAGTAGTCATTACCAGGAAGTCCCCTATGGGATGTAAATGTGATTCAGGAATAATCTGATAGGGATACAGAAATAATCAACAACGAGAATCATTTGATCTTATCAGTATTCTCCTTTGGTGTTTTGTGAGCATGATTTTGTGATCTGTCTTTAGACACGGCCTCATTTAATCATGCATGGAGAAGCCTGAATGCTTTCATTTCTCAGTGCATGTGAGTGTGCTCAGCAAGAAAAACGCTCATGCTTGACTGTTCACTAGTGAGTTCTTTTCGGAAGGGCATCTTGGTTGAGTGGTTTGTAAGGACACAAAGGGTCCTCAGAGCCTCCTGAGTGTTATACAAGGTAAGCCTTGAGTGTATGATTGTGTGAATATATGTAAGCATTCGGCCCTTGACAATGAATACGAAGGGAGGGAAAGGAAAAGGCCTTGAGTGAAGAAAGTAAATGTGTGAACCTGTACCCATTGAAGTTGAAGCTGATTTCTTTGCTGCTGCTGAACTAGGGCAACGAGAGATTCTATTCATAGCTCTACAATTAACTATAGGAGTCTGACTTGGTGCACATACTGAGAGATATGAAGATGGAGATGGAAGCAAACCAGGGGCCAGAATGGGACCCGATGTTCGGGGATGTCGGAAATTGTACCAGAAAAGCTCCTGAGGCATAAGAGCAGCAAATAATTAGATTTGATTGTGAGATCAAAGTGATTACGACTAAAAAAACAGAGATAGAATTACATTCACTGCAGTAGAAGTGCTTCTGAGTGCAGAGCTATGCACCATTAAAGAGCAGATACAGGAGAGTCAACGATTTGCGTGCGTGGCTCAGACATGACTGGTTGAACAGCGCAAGTTGTAAAGAGTACAGCGAGTATCGTCCGGAATGTCTGTTTCAGAGCTTAACCTTAGGGTGAAAGCCAGTTCCGGCCGAACTGATACAATATGCTATTTAAAGCTTTGCTTAGTCTGCAGATATGTTTGTCAACAGAAAGCAGGCCGACTGCGTTGCTGCTGTTTGATCACTTGTCTCCATTAATGCTGCAAGTTCAGTTGCTTAGTTCTTTTACTTGCATAGCCTAGTTTTGTATTTGTGCGTGTCTGTACGTGGAGCGATCCTAATTTCTCAGTACAAATGGGTGAACAGACACAGGGCCCCAGATAAACCTTGCACGGAATATGAAACCCTTTCTCTCTCTCCCTCTCTCTCTCTCTCTCTCTCTCTCTCTTTCTCTACCCCCCGTTTGAGTATTGATGACTCATGGTATGGTGATGAGAATAAAATGATGGTCCATATGCTCCTTATGTTCCTTATGGTCTATAACCCCCACTGGTGCCTGGAGGTGCTTTTGGCACACACAGGAAGCAAAATGTTTTGGGCTTAATGATAGAAACAAGAGAAAATCCGTGCTTAAAAATAGAACCATCTTCTAAATGGAGCTACACTCAATCATTTCTAGTTTTTGCTTATATTTTATCAGGTTCAGAGAAAATACCTGTATAAAGCATTCCAGCTTTAAAAAAAAAAAACTACTGTGTGGTTCCTCATCTAGATGAATAATGATAGAAAGAGTTTATGGGGATATGTATAATTATTAATGCTGATAGGAATGAGTTTTAGTTTTACTTAGACTTGTCTGGGGAGGATGGGCTTCAGACCGAGCCGAGAAAGTCTCACTGCACGGCTTGCTAGGAATAGTCTGAAGAGTGACAGTGTGCCAGATCTGTTCTGCTCTCATTCTCTCTCTCTCTCTCTCTCTCTCACTCACTCACACAGACACACTCTCTCTATTACTCTCTCTCACATGCAAGCGTGCACACTCACTCTCACTTTCTCTCTCTCTTTCTCTCTCTCCCTCTCTCTCTCTTACACACACACACACACACACACACACACACACACACACGCATTCCCACTCCCACATGAAATGCTGTGTATTTTTAACATGTCTCTCCTAAGATTTTTTTTTTCTGCTGAGATTCTGAGGTACATTCAGTTTTATGCCATTCATTTTTTTAAAAATGCGTTTTTTTAAAGGAGCTTAGAGTACATTCTAGCAGTTTTTCTATCCTAGTGATACAGGATGAAAAGAATTTCTTGCTGTATTGAAAGGAAGCTAAACCGGTTTAAATTAGAATAATTAAAAGAATAATTGTGATACGGTTTGGCGTTACGTTAGCAGTTGTATGGTCATTTAGAGGGGTCATTTAGAGAGAGTCATTCGGAAATCAGGGTTTTAAGCTTTTAAGCAAGAATTTTTAAATTCTTTTTCAGTTTGCCATAGATGGCTTTTTTTTGTAGGAAGATCAGTAAATATTTTCACGTGAAGGAGCTATAAAAGTGTCCTTATTAAAATAAAACCTTTAATCCTGTTAAGGTTTAAAGCCTGTGAGGTAAAGCTGCATTCTAAGTGCCTGAGCACCATGCCCCTGGGAAGAGCGGGGTTTTGTGTAGCAGCTGGTTATAAATGTTTAATGAAAACTTCTTGAACTGCTGTTTGAGTAGGTGCTTTTACACATCAGTTATTGGACATGCAGGAGAAGCTAAAAGCAGTGGATGTGAATGGAGCCTGGTGTCAACACCAGATGAGTCATACTGGGCGTTCTGAGACCGTTTTCCTCAGCTATGCTTCTACATTTGTTCCTCTTAATTTTCCTTGTTTGTTTTTATTATGACTTCTACATCAGAGTAAACCAGTTCATTACGTTTTTCCGTATCTTGTGGACGAAACCTGTAATTTCGAATTGAAACCAGACCATAACACTGTATAATTTTTTTTTTCAAATGGATTTGATCAGACTTGCATCGCCTTAACTGTAATGCCTTGTCCCTTTTATCAGGCTGCAGAAGGAGTCTTTGTCTGAAGAGGATGGAAATACAGCAATAGAGAACGTGTCACCTACTGTGGAAGAAGAGAACGAGGAAGACGAAAAAGAGCAAGAGCGGCGCCGTGCCCTGGCATGCCCCCCAGTGGTTACACATGTGACGTACCGTGGCCTTAGGAAGATCAGGAAGATGAGGAGGAACCAGGAAGTGCGCCTCCATTCCCCAATTTCGGAAGGGGAGGAGGGTCATTTTGAAGTTGATGCAGGTCAGCCAGTCTCAGAAGAAGAAACGAAGCAGAATGAGGCAAACACAAGCAGTTCTGTCATAACTACCCCCACAGAGATTCATTCAGGGCAACCTACCCAGAAAACATCCTTATCTTCAAACAGTGTTAGTTCGGATTACGAAAGCTATGCTTCAGTGGACTCGTCCATTGTAAACTCCAACACTTGCAGTAAAGCAGAAACAGAAAGAACGCACAGTGCTTTGAACTCAAGTGCCTTACAGACACACACCAAGGCCAAAATAAATTCTTTAGACTGTCATCCAATAGGAACTGGTAAGATGCCTTGTGCTAATGAAAATAATGCTGGTAGTCCTACTGATGTGGGGACAGTTATGGTTGGTGATGGTAATACCCATAAGCTGGAGCCATCAGATATTGAATCTATACCTCTTACAATGGAATCAGACTATGAGACTTGTCTACAAGTACAGTCTCTCTATACTGATGAGCTGATGTTTCATTTTTTATCTGAAAATCCAGATAGTCTCCAAATCCAGCCGTCCAACTCTGATACTGCCACAAACTTAAACAAACATATTGTTGAAATTAACACTGCCTCTAACTTGTGCACAAACTTCACTGATTTGAGAATTGCACCTGATTCCTGCCAGGCCCTCAAGCTGGCTAGTTCCGGCCTAGATGCATGGAACCATGAGGAAACCCATGGCTCTGAGTTATCTTCTACAGTAGAAATTGCAGTAGATGCTCCCTGGCAGGCTGAGTTCATCGTGGATGATGAAGAGAAACAACAGCTAGAGGGAGTGACACTACAGCTGGAGTCCAAGAAGATAGTAGACAGCATTCTCACAAATGCTCTGGCTGCTTTGGAGAGGATTGATATTTCTGAGCGAGACAGAGAGACTATATCAAGAGATGAGTTCATTGAGGGTAGGGAGAATCTCATTATTATGGGAGTGAAGGAGAGCATGGATGGAGCAGCCAACTTGGGACAGGCGCTGAGAGAGCATTTACCTGTTCAGGGTGTTAGAAACTCCCAGTCATCTATGTCAGATGGGACTTTGGTAAGCAGAATACAGGCAGATGGGAATCGCTCCACCCCTTCCTCGGGCTACGAGTCCATTGCTGGGTCAGACACAGACATCCGGAACAGTGTGGCTATTAGTGCTGATACCTTCACTAGTGGACTACTCGGCATGCAGGAACTCGGAGAGGAAGCGGTGAGCGGATGTTCCCCAGATGAAATGGAGCTGCATATTGAGAATGCCTCTCAAAATAATAGACAGGACTCTCTGCATCACAATACTTCACTACTTGAATTAAATTTCGAAGAGAAGGGAGGATCTGCCAGAACTGAGACAAACAATGAACAATTTCCCCAGGATGTTCTAAGTGATAGCAATATAACATCTGTACAGCCAGTCATATCTGAAACTTTGTGTGAGGTAAACAATGAGCAGGCGCAATATGTTTTGGGTGAGAATGTTTGTTTGAATGATGCAGGGCTTCAGTTTCTAGCCAAAGACAATCCAGAAAGCAATAATTATGGTCATGCATTGCACTTGAACTCAGGTGATGTATCTACAATCATTAACACTATGGAATCAAGCCAGGTAGAAGGCATTAGAAAAACCTTGCAAGTTGCAGTAAATAACTCTGATTCAGAACAGCTTGCTGAAAATAATGAAGTTCCAGGACAAGATCTGTCTGAAAAAGAGAACCGTCCAAATATGTCAGTATTCCAAAGCCATGCATTTGACAAAATCATAGAACCTCATTTGGTCAGTTGTGAGACTTTGAACAAGTCCATACTGGATTCTCAGGACATAAAATGTGGAGACACACAAGATTCCTTGAACTGTGCAGGTACAGTGGAGCCAAGCTTAGTCCCTGATGTGCCATCTTCAGCATATGCGATTAAGTGTGAACAGGATGATGAGGTCCAGGATAAGGGGAAGCCCTCTGCTGAGCCACAACCTATCTGGCTTCTCTGTTCAAACACATCTGCTCATTCCAGTGATGAACCTGTGTGTTTCCAAGCAGTTAAAGTCACTGTTAATGATGACCAGATCATGGAAGATGATGCAGTAAAATCAGATTCTTCAACAGAAGTAAGTGTGGACAGAGCAGCTTGTAGGGTTTCAGCTAAACCTCACCAGGACCTCCCTGGCACCTTTGCCATCATCAGCGAGGAGGAGGAAACTGACACAGTATTTGTGAACGACACAGGGCCTTTGCTGAGTCCAAGCACACGTCGGTTCAAGATATATCCCTTTTCCCTTTCCCCAATATATGAGGAAGACAGCGGAAGAGAGGACACCTCACGGGATGATGTGCTACATGTGCCCCCAGCCACAGAGGAGGAGCAGCGCAGTGAGGAACAGCAAGCCTCCTCCATCCTTTCACTGCTGCAGTCTGTAAGTGAGAGGTTGCAATCTTCCACCTTTAGCAGCTCTGAGACCAACCAGGACATGGAAGATGGGCCAGATGAACCACAGTACTCAAAGCCTTTTCTCAGGCCCCTTTGGGATCGCTATGATGATAATGATGACGATACCACAATTGGTGGAGAGTCAAGCTTCCTGCTACACCAACAGCTCACAGGGACAACATTCCCTAATACAGATCCCCCAAAGGATGAGAGGTCTCCTCCCAGTCTTAGTTCACAACAGACAACCAGTGAAACACAGGATGATTGTTTGATGGGAAAGCATTGTGAAACCACTATAAGTTGTGCCAACACTCCATTCTATCAGTATTTGAAATCCAATGTAATGCCATCACTTGCCACAGAGACAATAGTAAATAAATATTTTCCTAATGGGGAAAGTTCAACCTTTACTACCATGGTAAGCATTTTGTAAGTTTTTTTTAATTACAAGTCATGTCATATTGAGTCTCTAAATTTGATGCATCTGTCTGTTCATTGCCTCCACAGGAAAAGATGGGAGGGACCGGGAAAGTCAGTCCACGACCTACTCTGGTAAAGGCTCTGTCTCTTCTTTTAGTTATGCTCCATTTTCTATTATATCTTCTTCTTGCATCTCACTTATTATTTATAGTTTTTTAACTTACTCTTCTCCTCACTTCTCATCTCATTGCTTGATCTAACAGTCCAATGTTCTTTAAGTATTTCCCATAGAGAAATTATACATGCTTTGCAACTCCATATTCGCAACTAACATTCCTTTAATGAGGAATTCAACTAGCGGATTACAACACTTGCAGCAGTTAGTAAGCAACTGTGCAGTGGTAGTTCATCGGGCTAAGGCTCTGGGTTAGCTCCACTAAGGCGCCGCTGTTAGGCCCTTGAGCAAGGCGCTTAACCCTGACTGCTTCAGGGGTGCTGTCATGGGTGACCCGGTGGTTCGACCCCTGCCCAAGATGGGATATGCTGGGACAAATTAGGAATTAACTTTAAATTAAGTCATCTCATGAAGAGTCATCGTTTCAAAACCTTGTATTTTTAGATTTAGTTTTGCAAAAAACACTGGCCAGCAAGCTTAATGTATGAGCCTTATTTAAATGTATAAAAAGTATAAATGGACATGTATTTATATTATCATGTCCACACAACTGATTTTTCCCTTAATGCTAAATATGATTGACACATATAATGCTACATGTGATCTGAGCTGCATGGTGGAACCAATAATCAACGTTTTTGTCTCTTTAAAGATAAGGATAAAGTTAATATCTAAAAATCTGGCATTTAGATGCTTCTTGAATGAATTGTTAGCATTTTATCTCATTTAAGCAGTAAGCGGTGTTAAATGTTGGCTATATTTTTTCATAGTTTTTTTTTTCAGTTGGCTCTTACGATATTTTTGATCGTCACAAAAAGAAAGTATTTAGTACCCCACTGTTTCCTAATGATAGATCTCTAATGACTGTATACTGATGATAAATCTCTAATGACCATGCCTAATGACGCAGCTGCACATCTACGAGGGACCGGCACCATGTGGGAAAAGTAACGAGATCTGTGGGGACGTGGAGGAAATTTTGTTTCTACAAGAAGCCACAATCCAGGCCCAGAGAGGGTGGTAAGCATGTTTATTGGACTTTTTGTTAATATAAGACAATGAATGTAATCATAATGGGATTAGGGCTCAAATGAGGTTTTAACCTAAATTTAGCTGCGGTATGATGTTTAGAAATCTTTCTTTATAACTCGCTCACAGTTCTGTATATCAGGCACTGCAGAAGCACTGCCAGCAGGCTGCCAGTGCAGTAAATCTCCATCTGAAACCTCGTTTGCTCCGTCTTTTTGCTTCTGGTTGCTGCTTACGTCAG